>OY740771.1:101066658-101348453 GCA_963513935.1 Aphrophora alni | reverse complement strand
TAAATTTGCTCGAGGCATGAATTTGATTTTAAACGTTCAAGTAAACATATCCTTAGATAGAAACAGGAGGAGAAATTTAATAACATTGGATGAAGTCATCGAGTCCAACTTTCATTTTAAGCCTTACGAGTTATTTAACAGTTGTTTTTACGTGTTTTACTAAACATTGGTATTTACGAGATCACTGAAACTGTTATTACACGTTACATGATGTCGGCTTTAACAACACTTTTTGATACGGGAATAGAAGTCAACAAAATTTAATAGATGTTGTTTTTTCGCTTTGTAGAATTTATACATTGTTATTGAATATTAGGCCTGCTTACACAGCCTCCGGTTTGTTTAATACCTTGCGTCCTAAGTGGTAAGAAATTCCGTTTTAGATAATCATTAAAGGATTTGAAATGTACCACTGTTAACCCAGGATGGTGAGGAAATGAGGTACTACGATTGATTGGTAGTGAATCCTGGTTAAGACTGTCTGAATTACAGCGACGACAATTCCACGTGCTGTTTGTATATTACCATACCATACCCTCAGGGGCTCATTTCAATACAGGTTCAGCAGGTCTGGGGACCCTAGCTAAATCTACATCTTTCTTCGTGTACTTTTGTGTTAGATCGCTTTCATTACTCTATACTATCAGGTATCTCTTGACCAACCTTTGTTATTTTTTTACCTTGACGCCATTAAACTAGTCGAGAGGTAGGGAGTTTTAACTTCATGTTCATCTTTTATTTTTACTTACACAGAATAAAAATTATAGGATAATATTTATAATAGTAAAACAATTTCTTCCTACGTTTCTTGACTGATCTTCTTGATGATGCATGTCCTCAGGAAACCAAAGAGTTATTTTCGATTTCTTTTCCGTCTGTTGTCATTAAGTTTACAAGTAAGTTTATAATTAAAATAGTACATGAAATGATAGAAGACAGTGTAATCATAAAAACCCTATTGAAATTTTGAAAAACCATAAAAAATATGGTGGCTATTTAGGAATTGTTTTGTTCATATCTAGAGTGTTATTCAGCTTATTTGCCCTACACACTAAATTAGATACAAATTTGCAGATATGCATTCTGCATACAATGGTACTAACTCCACCTATTCACGATGACAAAATAGTGAAGGTATTTTTGAAAATGTAACAACGAACTCTAACCTAAAAAAAATGTGTTCTTCGTATAGTTATGAGATCATGTAGGGCCGAGTCACCTACACGAGTGTAGCGAGTGGAGACTCTTTCACGTATGAACTTCTTCGTAGCTCGCCAAGGTCGAGACACCGGTACGAACGAAGTGAGTGGATTTCTATTTAATAATACACAGAGTCCCGACGTCTAGAGTATAATATGCACAATTACTTGATTAATAAAACCTGTGTGACAACTGTTTTAAACAAACTTACCCTACTGGGTAAGATCTTTAAGTCTACCATAGAAACTAAAATTTCCTACAAGTCCCAAGAAACCTACTTTTTGACAATACATTTTAAAAGATCTGTTAGTATTAGATTGTTTGATAGGGCTAGGTAAGTACCATGATGGTTTGTATTGGAAGGGGATGATGACCGAGATGGTTTTGCATTTAAACAACGTGGAAATAATACACATAGCTGGATGTAAAGGTGTTACTATGCCCACAACCGACTATTCCACCAAGGATTGCATTATTTATTTTTTCCTTTCGCAGACTGTGTTCTTAGACTCCAGGTATTCCCTTTAAATATTTACAAGTAAAATTTAAGTTAGGTCTCTCGCTTATGTGCCAGTTGTTCGTGGTTAAAATTCAGTGGGGGAGGAGGGGTTAAAAATCAAGATGTAACCCAGCATCAAGACGTGAGTGGAGTGCTACGACCATTAGCGAAATCTAGAACTACTGTGACGGGATCTCGAACATATATTACCTGACAAAAAGCTGCCTAGCAGGTTCAGTCTTTCGTTTATAAGAAATGTTTATGTATACACTGGCATATGTTTAAAAAATACTGAAGAGTAATTAAGAGAGATTGGACTATAAATTCATTTTTATATTATAGAATAAATTAACAAATCTGTAAATATCATCGGTGTATAAATATTCAACACTAAACGCGCTTACTTAAAAAAAAAAGTTTATTAATTATTAAAACAATTATCTTGGGTTTAAGTTTTGTTTTAAACCAAACACGATTTATGAACGATTTTGTATTACAAAACCACAGCTGGAAATTGTATGAACAAATCTAAAAAAATACTTAATTCTTATTCAGAGAAATTTTTGAATAACGATATAATATATTTTTATAATAATATTATTAAAAAATAACATTTATAATAATAAAATTTCATTATTTCTATTATTGTTATTATTAATTTATTAAAAATAATAAATTAAAGTGTAATAATAAAATAAAATAAATAATAATATAAATTGTATAAAACGTTATTCGGCTGTTAATGTGTAATATATAAATAGCCTACTGAATATATAGGGAATACTGAATGGTAGAAAATTATACAGAATTGGATTACATTTATTGGTTAAATTTAAGTATCTAATTTTTGTATACAGCCCAATTTTATACAGTCATCCACAGAGAAGGTAACCAACATTTTTACATATAAACCTATATTTTTATTAGTTTAGAATCAAAACTAAGTTTTAATGGAAAATTTGAAAGACTAGCTATAAAATTATTAGTTGAATCTAGCCAAATAGAAACATTTGTAAAATTGTAACTTGATTTTTAAAGAGTGACCCTAAAATTTCAAAAAGACAAAAATTATTTTCAAAACTTACTGTTGTACTAATTCAATTTAAATTTACATTTGAAATTTTGATATACACCCTTCGAGCCCTTTTGGGCCTTTTTTTAAAATTAGCCTGATTATAAAAAAGTTAGTTTTATATGAACAAAAAGTGTAACCCGACTCTTGAGTTTTCTGATATTGTAAAAAATCGTTTCCCTAAAATTTTACCACCCTGTATGTATTATTTATTTAAATAAAATATGCCTTCAATTATCCTTTGAATGTGAGATTCAGCTTAACTATTAAACCAGTAAATAATAAAATACATTTAACTCGTGCTGCACTTAAATAGCAAAACATTAAACTAGCAAGTACTTGCCAGATATAATAAAACTAGAAACCTCTGTCCCACACATTTTGTCTTCCATATAACAACTCTGTCATGAACTTCCCACTATACTATGCCAATACAAACAGGACGTGTATCCACTTTATGGCAATGTAAATGACTGTACTTAATAGTTTAGTTGACGTTGTTTTATTTATTTTATTACTTTTACACGTAACATGATATATTAGCAAATGAGTCGATTTAGAGAGAGAGAGAGAGAGAGAGAGAGAGAGAGAGAGAGAGAGAGAGAGAGAGAGAGAGAGAGAGAGAGAGAGAGAGGAGAGAGAGAGAGAGAGAGAGAGAGAGAGAGAGAGAGAGAGAGAGAGAGAGAGAGAGAGAGAGAGAGAGAGAGAGAGAGAGAGAGAGAGAGAGAGAGAGAGAGAGAGAGGAGAGAGAGGAGAGAGAGAGAGAGAGAGAGAGAGAGAGAGAGAGAGAGAGAGAGAGAGAGAGAGAGAGAGAGAGAACCCTAAAGATAATTATGTACTACCAGTGTAGTAGACAGTAAACCTCGTTCCTGAGATGTTTAATACATTCAATAAATTGTTATATAAACCCATTATGGCTACTGTATAGCTCGCGACATGGACCCAACAATATTGATAGACCGCATACTATTTATTGAAAGAATAATGACAGTAAATAATACCGCAACTACTGAACATTTGAATAAAACATCACTCACAGGGATAATAATAAAAATGAAATACCTTGTGGAAGGCTCATTGCTAGTATTGTGATTTAAGATTCATTGAAATCGTTGTGGCAGTAAACATTATGTTGTACTGATTGATCTAATCAACTGTGGCCTGCCATATATAAACTAGAATTTTTATCCACCACTGGGTGACCTTGGTGAATGATGACCCAATTTGTTCTGACTACTGTTTACATTTTACTTTGAAAAAATGTTACATTAAAGTTATAAAAAGGATACGTCAAGTTTTAGAGGAAATCATAGGGAACATAGCAATGTAATTTTTATGCAAATACTATTTTTTTTATATAATTAAAAACAATAAATAAATATTAAATGATAATTTTTAATTTTAGGTGAGGTATGATCTTCTTAAGGCGAAGCTTTAGAAAACAGTAAAATTAAAATTTTCATTTGAAGTTTTTGTTTCTGTGATCGCTCCTTACGAGTCGTTCCCAGTATGATACTACTTATAGGCAAGTAAAACTAGTCATAATGCATATTATAATTCGTTCCAAGATGCCATATGGAAAAACCAATGTATTTAGCGATAAAGATACTGCATTCCAGGGGATTTGACCTTGAACACCTGGAACATTGTTTAAACAAAGGTTTGATATACAAAAAATGTTGTTTTAGATAGTTTAAGTTGGAATAAGCATTTCAAATTTAGTTCTCTATTTGAATACTCAAAAACTGTTGATATGACATCTAGTAAGTTAAAATCGGTTAATAATTTGTTTAAATGATTACAAAAAAAACCAATAAAATTTACAAATTTTTTATTCCTTTGAGAAAAGAACTTAGGCGCTTGAAACTTTCAGAAAATTAACCTTTTATAACCCTAAGGTTACAAATAAAGTAATATTCATATGTTTACAAGAAATTATTATTTTTTTATTAAAAAGGTTACAATGTTTAATAAAGTTTGACCCTGTTGCTGTTGTCGTAGAAGGGGCTCATCTGGGTTTCATTTTTTCGTCGAGATTTATATTTTATGTGTATGTTTAGAGCAAATCAAACTTATTACTTTAAACTTCAAAATGGCGTCTGAAAAAGTGCGACATTTTTTAAGGTAAGTTTTTTGCAAATATCTTTGAAATAAATAAATATATCAATATGCAACTTCGATATTCTAATAGTGAACAAAATTTGAAATACTCATTGTAAATAGTCTTTAAACTATCTCAACAAATCCGATTTTTGCCCATAAAACGTTGTTTAAATAATGTTCCAAATGTTCAAAGTTGGACTTCCTGAAATGCCATATACTTGATCGCCAAATATATTTTTCCATTTGGAATCTGAAACGAATTATAATAATTTTTCTAAAATTTGTTGGCTAATTTGTATTGACCTATTATGAACAATGACTGTATTCTTAGTCAGAATACCCTCGTTCATGTCTTGGAAATATAAAGTAACTGTTTTAGTTGACAGCTATTTTAAAACAGAAAATAAAATTTAAAAACCTTAGGTGTAAAGAATGTTATTACTAAATTGAATAACGAATTGTTCAACCATTTGAACGATACAAACAAACGATGTATCAAATTGCCAAGTTAAAATAGAACCTAGTTTCAAGGCTCAGTCATTATACATAAATATAATGTTAACATTAGTTCTATAATTAAAATTAAATTTCAATTTATTTTAATAATTCTTATTTTACATGATGAACACGGTGTAACTAGTTTAACCTAATTATAACAATAGAAGGTTACAGTAACTTACTTTATAACTACAATTCCTTATTAATACTAACATATAATTATAGTTAATCATGTTAAACGTTCCTAAACTAATTCAATTTATAATTACCAGTCTCTTTATTTATTTTATAAAATGTAAATTATCCTGACTGCTCTTAGTTTCTTGTCAAAAGATAATTAAATTACTTAAAAATCTATTTCTTTAAAAAAATCTTTCTATCATCATATACTTAAAAAAAAGGATGAGACGAACACAAAATAAACACTCCTGATTAACAATGACAAAGTCAGATAAAACAAGAGTTGGTCAAAAGAGACCCGAAAGAGAGATGAATGAAAGGGATTTAACCCAAGACTACATGGAAAAATTAGTAGATCCAACTACGTTCATCGGGATTCCCACCCCATGTGCCCCTTAATGCTAGATTATTATTTAATCAATTACTAATACATAATGTATTTTCATATATACATCATTAGTTTTAGTTTGTATAATACATGTTACAAGTGGAAGTAAAGCTATACATGTTGTGTATATTAGGTAACGGGTTATTTTCGATGGAGTCCTAAAAGGTGTTTATTCCGACGGATTTTCAGGTAGGAGTTGACTTGTATCCGACTGTTTTAGGCCCCCCTAATATTTGAAGAGCACGTTGTCCAGTATATTATATACCTAACCTAACCTAACCTACCCTACTTGACAGGAGAACAACACATAACTCAATGATTTAAAATTTTAAATATTCTACATTTATACTATAAATGGCACAGACATAGGTTTACTCATTGTATTGTTTCAAGTTATAGTGACAAGCTGTTGACAGTGTATCTCTTGTAATAATAAAAATGAGTCATGGCTTTACTATGTTTGGAATGTGCAACGTTGCTAAAGGCATAACGGCTAAGTTAGCCGGATATAATCTTGTCAAACCTTTCTACCTGGAAACCGTCGGAAATAACCTGTCACAAAAACCCGGTGCCGTATATCAAGTAACTCAAATGGTTACAGATATTATTGATATAGTTTATTCGGAAATTTCCCATAATTTGTGTGTATAAAAATAAATACGCTACGTTTCGAAACTATAAATCAACTCTCATTATCAAGTTATAAATCTGGAACATGAAAAAAGTGAAAAACGCCAACATACTCTGGTAACCCGAAACCCATGTTTGAAACCAAATCTAAAATCATTAACTTAAGAAAAGTACCCAGGCCTAAAGTTAGGCCAAATTAGTGTAAATTATTGAAAAAAATACAATTCACGGAACTACACTTCACGGGTAACGGTAAAAAAACTTAATGATAGGGTATACATGCCATCGGAATGGAGATCTAACAGTTTACCAATGTGAGCAACTTTTCCCTCTCTTTTAAAAGTTTAGTGTGATTTAGTAATCAATTCTACTGGCGGTTTAAACGAAAACATTGTCGCTTTATTTAAAGTAGAGGGATTTTTATTTTAAGGTTTTAATAAAGTTTGTCTTAATGGAAGTCAAAACCGTCTGATTTCTACAATGGTTAGGGTTATCCGATAACTTTATATATGAGGCTTCAATTATTTTTGTTGTTTATATAAGTTTTTTCACTATGAATTATCTTTGCCTTCTTCCAATTGATGTTTTATTTTAAATCGTTAGGTAGCCACTCCCTTGGCACACATTCCCAATTAGTCAATTGTTTTCCGTCCCCTGTTTAGTAGAATTCTGTGAATTATAGTTTTTCTGATCATTTTTGAATTAGTCTTAATTATTTTTTACTGCTGAAGCCGTATAATATTATTAGTTTTACTTTCCAACTTATCTGTGTTGGATTTGTTTTTGTTGTATTAGTTTTTATGTACCTAGATTATAACAAAACCCGATTAAACCATATAAATAATAATATTAACAATTTTCCTAATTTGTAATCCTAACAAACTCTGCTAAATAATATCCAAATAATATTATTTAATTATACTATATTTGTACGATAGGAATTCTGAAAAGTTTTTATCAATTTGATGATTTATTTCTTTGTACATCCCCAAAGCTAATAATACATCCATATTGACTTAAGCACCGGTTATAAAATATGAACTTATTATGAATTTAAAACTGTTAACTTCTTTCAACAAATACGCTTTCTATACCTGGATATCTAACTGCTTACGCTTTTTCTTAACACGATCTTCCCAACGAAGATTTTCGACTAAGGTATTAACCTAAATATTTTGCACAGTTCGCGTATTTGGTGAATAATATCGATATATAGTAATTTGGTAAAACGTTCTGTAAAATTTAGTATAGCTATCTCAATGAGTTTTGGAGTTATATCTTGTTTTTGTAAGAAGACACAAAATAACGTAAGCATATTTTTTGTTAAATGTTGAAATGACTGTTTTTGTTTCTTTTGAAGACGTCCACCACTTCCCAAAGTTTCCAAAACTTTTTTATGAACATCGTACATATCCATACCTTACAATAAAAAAAGTCTTCACGCATGCTCTTCACTAAACCTTTAGTATTAAACGTTTAAAATATATCATTACAAATGTTAATTACAAATACATCACGTTTAATAATTAAAAACGTTCAAGTAAATCATTTATTAATCCATTGTATCGATATTTCCGTGACCTATTTCACATGTGAAACCTACAGATCGGACTATGTTGCAACACCGCCGAGGCAAGGCCGTTGAGCCCCCTCATGGGATTCCTCTGGTTTGATTAACGGTCGTGCGCCCACTCCACTACATGCTAATAAAGACAAATGCTATATCAGACAATCTCTACGACTGTTTAGGACGCACGGCAGTTCGTGTTACCAGAGAAAGATTTATTTTGATACAAATGTGGGAATCGTAGTTGATTTAACAACAGCCTTTCTTGGTTTTCACAATAAGCGTCATGTTACTAATTTGAAATAAGGAGACATAAGTAAATTACCATAACAACGAGTCAGCAAGACGGGAAAGGTCACACCTACAAAACTATTTTAGAAAGGAGGATTTATTATATTTACCTCCTCGCATTTAGAGAATTAGGAACGTCCAAACTATTTATATTCGGTTTCGCAGATAAATCTGGGTCAATGTTCTGTGATGTAAACAAGATAATAATTTTAAGAATAAAGTCAGTTTTATGGTATCTTTCGTGCAGTGTGAGTATAATGATCAATTTAGTAAAATTTTATATTATTATAATACATGTAATGGTAGACACTCCATCAATCTATGATGACAAGTAACTACGTTGTGTGATATTTAAAGAGTTACAAAATACGACATGGCTCACCACCGACACTAGTGTAGGGTGTATATTCTTCACATACGTACAGCATCCATCCCGAGACAAGAGTAAAGGTAGGAGAGACTGTGCAAACATCTACGAGGCTATGTTTCAAAAGTTCCTTATATTAGGTATACTTGATAAGACTCCTTGATCTACCAATAGAATTTAACATTTTTTACATGCCCAAGAATCTAACTGTTGGACATTACATTTAGAGCATCTACTTGTATTACATTGTATGATAAGGCTGGTTAAGTACCATAATGGAGGTCATTAACTTGTCTTTTAATTGTTTATTAAATACGCGAGATATAAAAATTAAGTTTTTATTGTTATTTTATTTCATTGTGAATTTTCATATTTTTAATAATTTGTTTATATTTATTTTAAAGAAAAATATGTTCCTTTTTTATATTATTATGTTTGAACTTTATTATATTTTAATACATTCATTTAGTTATTTTATTTTTAAAATACGTATGGAAGTGAATGCACATTAAAATAAATTATTTTATTTCCTGTAATAAACTATAGTTTCTATAATTTTTCTTGTCGTTTCTTAGGAAGTTTATACAATATTTACATAGTTATTTATCCTTTTGTATATTCTCCTACTAGAAATATCTTTATAAAGCCAGAAGGAATTAAGCCAACAGGTGATGTTTGATGGACGAAACATTAATCCAAGAAGCAACGATTATGTCGGATTAGAATGACTAATGGTTTCTCTATTATATTTCAACTTGGAAGATGTCATTGTCATTATGTACACAGTAGCTAATGTATTAGTTTATTTTTTATCATTTGTCTATTCTAGGCCTTGGAAAATGTCATTTAAAAAATACGATATGTGAAAGAAAACAGTTGTCTGGTTTTATAGTTTGTTCTGAACTGCAGACATAAAAGGAGAAGAAAGTTTTTATATATCGTTTCCGTTGGTGATTATTTCTTGACCATTGTCACTGAATAAATCCTGTGGAAGGTTCTACTTTAGATGCCAACAAACACCTATTTAGCCGTCGCCGCTGCCTAGGTTGAGATCAGGTCTTATTATTATTACTCTCTCCAAAGTTTCTCACTCAATTATAGATAAACCAATGGAAACAAATTATTTTTACGAATGTATAACATACAATTTTAATATTATAATTTTTTAAAACGATAACCGTTAAAAATATCTATTCCATGCAGATTTAAACAGCAGTCATTTGAAAAATTATAAAAATAAAGTCTTTCTGTTTGTTACAACTTGCAAAACGTAACATACAAAATGCTTATACGAAATCTGAACTCAATGTTTTATCGTTAACTATTTTGGAGCTTTAATGTGCGTTTGTTTTTTTTTGTAAAAAAAAAGACGGATAGGCGGATAATAAAATCCAACTATATGTTTTTTTAAATATTTTGTTCCTTTTGATATATATAATCCGAAAATGAATAGCCAGTTCATCTTCCTCTGGAAAGCCTGTATATCAATAGGTCCTAAACTTACATAACTTGTTTCGTTAACGTGTAATCAACGTAAATCTTATTTGATTAAAATCAAGCTTCCAATGACGGGGTTTAATGGTTTTTTTTCTTGTAAATTAGATACGTACTCATATATTGATTGTACTCGAATATGGGGCGTCAATTTTCACAATGCGCTTACACTTGATCAAAATCAGTAGAGCTGATTTTGAAAATGTCATCTTTTATAAATATATCATTGTGGATTTTTCCCCGATAACTCACGAACAATAGTTTTGGAGATATGACGACGAATACTTAATGTTTGGATCTTTAGAGAGTTCCCCTGAGAACAGTTTCATTAAAATTGATTGAACTGTTTTTGAGAAAATCGTAATTCACCCCACATACCAAATTTGCTATTTTCGGTCCAATCATTTGGGTTATAAAGCACTGTACAAACAACAGCAACACACAAACAAACATAAAAAAGATCTCCTTTTTGGACTATAAAAACCTCAAAACAAATGCATCCTAAATAAACACTACATCAATTTTTTACCCATCATATAACTTTCTTTATACGTATGTAAGAAAGTAAAGTGGAAACATCTCAGTGTCGATTACATATCATTAATAGCTTAAGTAATGAAACATTGACCGACAACACACAGGTCAATATAACTTCTACGAGGAATGTAGGAAGCTAAATATAGATTGTACATTCCAGGTGACCTTTCTTCGCATAAAGAAAGCAGGAGACCTTGGTGGCGCCACCTTCGAGGGCCGAAGTAAACTGATCTAGTTATGCAAGCACAAGCAGAACAAGTTCTAACTCGAGAAAGTATCGATTCACATTACATGGGTATCGGATTAGACTTGTTTATCGATAATAGTTGATGATGATAAAACAGCGCTGTTAATGTAAACATGGTTTATTTACTGCGGGGGGTTTATAGAGAGCAGTTATTGGCTAGGCTTTAGTAATTTGTTCTCGTTTAGTTTGATGTAAACAACAGTTACGTTATTGTAATTATAAGGTATCGAATTAAAAGACTAATCGATTAGATATTCACGTAAATAAGGAAACATTACGTGCTTTATTCTCAAGGGTTTATACTTAGTTTCGGTTTGACATTCTAGAGGATCCTTCTGCAGTCTGGGTTAGATCTCTTTGTTACATATTACCTTTATCGTTTTCCTCTTCACCAACTGTTGTTCTTTTTCGACCCTGACTCTATTAGATTACCCAAAGGCCAGGAGTCTTTATTTTGTGTTATTTTTTTGTTTTTATAAGGCAATGATGACCGAGAGGTTTTCCCCCTTTAACAACAAGGAAGATAAGTCGATGTTGCAACGAAACATGTTGAGTACTAAGGTTACATTCAGTTCAGATAAATTATCCAGTATTGTCTTTGTTACAAGGTTACCAAAATACAATAACTGGCTATTGTTTTCGTTTTAATTTATCGTTTATTTGGTGTTTTATTTCCACAAATCCTATAATTTCACTAGAATTTTAAGTAAATAAAATTGAAAAACTTTAACTGTATAAACAGTGCACATATAGTCTATTACTCTCTACTTGTTTACAATTTTTGTTAAATCTATTTCTAACTAAATGTCCTTAATGTATAATTATTTACTTGTACTACGTTTTGTGATCTGTTAAAATTTTCGGGCGCATATATAAGTAGTTTTTTTTTAATGGCAATATGGTATTTCGATACGTGATTTAATATAGTTTTCAACGCTGAGTTGAATTGCAAACATTTTTTTCTTTTTAGACACTTCTCACTTAACTCCAGTTATTCACGAAAAACTACAATGAAATGTATGAAATTTGACGTTATTATAACACTGCACATTAAATTTTATAATTGTTTGTGACCCATTTTACTGCACTACACTTTGATTTGCACCTGATTGGAGGATTGTAAAACTCATATTATATTATAAACAAATTCTAAGTATTTTTAAAGTACATTTTAATAAGAAACTAAGACACTTATTAGTAATGATAAATAAAGTTTTACACTGACCTATTTTCGTTGATGCACGTTGAGGTGAAAATAAAAGTTTAATGCAGTAACATGTCTCTTACACAATTGTATTAAAACATTAAATATTGCAGCATTACATTTCATAAATTGACTATGGTTTTTCGTGAATAACTCGAGAAAGGTGAGATAAATAAATATACAAATTTATGCCCTGAACTCAGTTTTGAAAAACTGTGGTAAATTATGAATCAAAACACAACGTTGTTCAAAGAAAAAATTATGGCCAAAATATAAACACATCACAAAATGTATTACAAAAATGTCATTTATTCAGAAATCTATATGACGTATACTGTAAACAAAAGTAGAGGGGGGGGGGGTTGAGAGTTTATGTATGTCATAAAGGTATTCTGGATGGTAAAAGTTTTTCTGGAAAAGATTTTCGATAGTAAAAATATAAACAGTCTTAACAATTATTTCTAGACACTGCACCATCAAGCGTCACATCGCCCTGCTCTTTCATCCCCGTGGCAATGCACCCTTTAATCCCCATCTCTATAGCATATTAAATGATTATTTTAAAATGTTACATTCAATTCACGTTTTGCCTGTTGGCAAGAGATAAGACGTGCATGCGCACATGTGTGGAATTATAGTGTTCTCAGAATGTCTGGCTCCTTTAAGGATGTGTAACAGAAAACTTCTCAAGAAGGAAGGAGTTGTGTACAGAAACAAATAATGAAATGTATAGAAATCATGTGTATGAATCAGACAGTGTATTCATGTAACCATACTTAGCTGTTTTAAGATTTTTTTTTTTTTTTTTTTTTTTTTTTTTTAATTTAGACATTACAATAAATTCATCTTTTGTATTAGGTCACTTTTCTCTTGTTCTCTTCCGACCCTGACGCTATTAGATTATTGGAGTCTTGATTTCAACTATTTTTTCTTCTATTTTATCATTATCATTTTTAAGACGTTGTTGACCGAGAGTTTTTACACTAATAAAAAATGAAAAACAAAATACAAAATACAAAATATCACTGAAATTTTGCAATAAGAGTTATAACTTGACTTGGGTCCTAAAAATACAAAATGTTAATCATGTTGGAGCCATTATTTAATGTGTTTTTTCTTTCTTATTTTTTATTGGACGATGATGACCGAGAGGTTTTTCGCCTTGAAAAACTTTTAAGTAGCAAAGTCTACGGTATACAAAAACCAAGGAACAGCTTATGGTTTTAGGGCTGTATTGAACCTCACCTCTATGAAACCAAAATTGAAATTTATTAAAACAAATATACAAATGTTCACATTTAATCAGATTAGTTATTTTTGTTAAATAGGTGATTTTGTAATGTTTTATTTATGTTTAATATTTTGTTTTACATCTTGTAAAATATATATTGCACTTTTCGAATATTTGAATAATGTGGTGAATTCTTATACTGATATATTTTTCCTTTTTGTTTAAAGGCAAGAACCCCCCCCCCCCCATGAGTCTTTAACTCTTCCTCTTGAACACTCTAATAGAGCCAGGGTCGGTAAAAAACAAGAGTTGGTCAAGAGAGACTGATATGAAAAATTAAGAAGAGATATCTAACCCTAGAGGTATGAAAAAAGTTGTAGATACAGCTATGATACCTCGGAATTGTCACGCCCGTACGAACTATACGGCTGACAGGATTAGACTGTTATTTGTAGTTGACATCATATATATTTAAAGGTTCTGATATATAGGATGTTTCCAATTTACGATTTTTATAATATATAGGATAATTATATATATATATATATAATCCATATATATAGGATTTTTATAAATGACAAACTAAATAAGAGTTGTAATTTTTCAGTAACTTAAAGGATAACCAAGTTATTGTCAAAACCTGAAAACATAATTTCTTGGTGATTGTCTACAACATAGAAAATTAGCATAAAAAAATCATATTTTTAACTATGATGATTTTAAATATTTTATTATTTTAATATTATTAAAAATATTTTAGTTTCAGCCTAAATGATTGACAATAACTCGGTTATCGTTTTTAAACGGCCGCCATTTTGAAAACATACATAAAAAAAGGCTCAAAAAACAAAATATTTACGTAAACTTAAGAATTTTAAACCATATGTTCATTGGAAATTTTTTAGTTATTTTAAGCTAAGCAACAATATCGTGAAACTTCGGAACTTCGTGTGTAAACACTCTTTAAACATTTATTTCCTTTAATGGTTCAACATGATTTTATTTTATTGTATAACAGAAAATATTTTTGTTTAAATTTATATTAGAACGCTAACATATGATAAAATATGTATCTTATGCATTAAATAAATACTATACTTTATTACTCGTTATTTGATTTATTTTCTGAACCAAAATACCGGAATCATTTTGTACAATCAAAGATAGCTCTTGCTCATGCGTTGACTGAAGTCATTTCCATAACAAGACATCGTAAAACATCATTGTCATTACATTAGCCAATAAAAACCTACACATCCCCACGACGCTTTCCTTCCTACTGGTTTCCTGTATAGTTCACGATCATGTCAAGTGAAACTGGAAGCCTTTTACTTTCACACAATATATCGTTTATCGAGAAACAATAATCGATTAATAACACTATTCAGATCATCAAATCCATATTGTATTTTTATATATGGATTTCTGTCTGTCTGGGTTTTATGAAGTGTAAATAAACCGTTCAAAAATATTCCACTTACTCATACATTTTTTAAAATTATTTCCGAAATGAAACAGTTTCTAGTTACGACTTTGTACAAAAGTTTGGATCATTATACTTCAAATTTCGCTAAAATTTGAATGAAATACAATAGACTTAACTTGATGAAATTATTTCCAAACCCTAAAACTGGCCTGTATTACTCATAAGTGGCAGGTTTTTAGTGAATTTTGTAAACGTTATTCACAAAAAAAAAAATTGTAGTACATTTTGTAGAAGAAGCTCTACAAAAGTTACTTAAGTAATAAAACATTAGGTGATTATTACGTGGACGTACTTAGGTGTAAAGACGTTGGAGTTAGTGTGTCAGGAATTTTTAAAAAAATGCTCTAAAGGAAGGAAAAATTCCAAATAAACACTTAAATATTCATACAAAGAAATATTCCTTTTTTTTCAACATTTATAAAAGTTTTCAAATGTAAAAAACTATATAAATTTACAATTTTAAAAAAAATAGTTTACATGACAAAACTGCAAACAGGCTAATAAATTAGGATTGTTTTTCAAAACTCGCAAAATAATTGTAAAATAAATCAAAAACACAATTAGAAATATACCATTATTTAGAGTAAGATAGGTAAAAATATTTTATGCAATATAAGATATAACAAGTTTGGAGTTATTATGACGGTAATCGAAAAATTCCAGATAAACACTAAATACAAAATTATTTGAAGATATACGAACGTTTTATGGCCTATTATTTAAACAACACAATATATAATGCACTAATAAATTATCAAATATCTGCAAATAAATTAAAAAACAAAAAATGTTGGAACGATTCTCCTTCAGAAAGGCAAATTTCTCGTGTAAAAAAATAATAAATAATAATAATAATAATATTTGTAACATAGAGATAAACCATACATGGAAAAGATAGAAAAAATGTCCATTTTTCAGTGATGCAAATTTAATAGTCACAAATAGTTACAGAAGCCCAAAAAGTAATCATTAATAAAGATACAAATTCTGACATCATTACAAAACGCAAGTTTATTCTTGATTTCAGTGACAATTGGTAGAACTATTGAAAGAGGAGAAAATGACCTTTAAATATTAGTCTTGATATAATAGAAATGTGTATTTACAAAAAATAGACAAAGTGATATTTTCGTCGTCTAGTTCGAATGCATTTGGTTTTACAAAATGATACGGCGAGCCACATATAGATTTTAATCACGTGATATTTACTATTTTAGGTAATTTAGTTGTATGAAAGTGAATGTTCTGATCATTAGTTTTACATTTATGGCAAGTCTATTTCGATTAAACTATTTTTATTAGGCGAAATGTTGACCGTACTTGATTGCAGTGGAATGACACATGAGGGACCAATACTAAAAGAAAGTGTCTATATATCAATAAGTATAAAAGGCACGATAATTTGAAATACATAGGCCGAAAAAGGAAGAAGAATACTACAAGATAGCGTCAATGTAGAGTAGGTCTGAAATTACGACTTGTGAAAAATAAACAAAAATAACGTTGCTTTGGGTTTAAGTCATTAACCTTCATATTTTACAAAAATGTGAATAAAATACAGTGGACTCGACTTGGAGAAATTAAACCCAAACCTGTGGCTGGGTTTTTTATCGATAAATCACAAAAAAGTATTTATGCCCGAGAAGGCGACCGACCAATACATTTTGTTTGAGTCCTTAGAGGGTAAACTTGAAAAACGTTCCATAGAAATCGGTGTACCAGTTTTTGATAAAATCGCAAATTTTGAGTTACAAATATGGAAAATAAAAGGGTTAAGGGTGTACTAAAGTCACAAGACTTAGGGTCCGTAAGCATATAGGGAGAGTTATTTTTTTATAAATTCCAAGTCTTTCAAGCGCCCTAGCGTCAAAATATTGATTTTTTCGTAAAATAAATTTACATAACCCTCAGAATAATTTGTAGTTTTATTTGATAACCCACACACACTTTTTTCAAAAATAAAAATTTTCAGTTCGATAGTTTTTGTCCCTAACTACCACAAGTTATATTTTTTTCAACTAAAACAGAATTAAAATAATTAAAAATAGTTGTTAAAAAATTTCAATCAAAACACGAAGATAAAACGTATTTCAGGATTTATTACAACTGTTTTAAATTATTTTGATGTAAAACATGTTATTTACTCATAATAGGTATGTTATTTATATGATAAATTTATTACAAAATTTTGTCGAAGGAAAATCAATAATTTTGTCATATCTGCAGGTAACGCTGTTTAATTTGACACATTAATCATAAAATCGGCCCTAAAGTAAAGAAATGAGTGACTGGTGCACAAACTTCTTACGGAATTTAATATAACAGAACTTCCTCAATAAACGTGTTTAAATCACCGGAAACATTTTATCGATAATTTTCTTCCAAAATTAAAAATTGACAAACCAGATTTTACTTACATAACTTCTCTATTATTTCATCTCTGAACTTTCCTATGCCAGGTTGACCACATTTGAAACGAATGTTGTCTATAATCACAGTATAATAAAACTATAAAATAATAGTGTAAAGCCTTTACACGTAGCTCAGTTGGTAGTGGATCGCATATAATTAGAGTAAACAAGTAGGCCTTAACATTCCGAGTACCACTACTGATGGAATTGACAGCTCACTTTCTTTTTTCTTATTGACAGTTGTAATTTCACATTAATTGAATTGCTACTGTAAGGTTTGCATTTAGATTACAAGAACATTTTCAACCAGTACAGTTATTGATCAAGTACTCGACAAAATCCGGCTTCATTTTGAGTGACTAATTTATTATTCCGGAAGCAGAATATGCAAATTAGATCCGTAACACTGAGTCTGGTAGCAGCGTTGATACGTGTTAATTATTCTCAATTGATTTTCTTTTCTTTTTAGAGTGCTGTATGAGATGGAGTCGTTAAAGAAAGTTTTTTGTAACCAATTACCAAATGATGAATTTGTTATTCTATGAAAATATTTCTTAATTCAATTGTAACACAAATAACTCTGTAATGCTTACAATATAACAAACACACAGAACACAATTCTCATAAAAAAATTTTAAAAAACATAAAATTGTTTTATTTGTTGTGGTTTGGTTGGTGTAGCTGGTGTATCACTGAAGAGCACGACATTGTCGTTGAAATGCGTCTGATACTTAGGCGTATTTTTTATGAGAATTGTGTTCTGTGTCTTTGTTATACTCTATAATTTTTCTCATAAGTCAAGTTCAACATTTAGACTGTAATGCTCGTTTTTTATCGGTAAATAAAAGAGTAATTGATCTAGTTGAAGCAATGAGAACGGAAATTTATTTCATGTGGTATTTTGTTAATATGGCAACAATGAATCAGCAGGTTTATAACCTCAATTTAACTGTATCATTTAAAAACAAGACTGTTTGATCTTCTAAACACCGCGCTTTTGCTGTTGAAACTTTTTTTTTCAATAATATATTTTTTATTGTAACGCAAAAGACACTTCAGAAACCATTTCAACGTTGGACTTACATGGTGCTGTTTCAGATAGCTTTAGAATAGTAAACTGGGTAAGGATAGAAATACAGCCTCAACTTACACAAAAATTGGAGGAAGTATAAAGTGCGCACAACATATAATGTGGATACGGTAGGAGTTTTCGTTACTCGCAGCACAAAAATATCTGTCAGGAAGAAAACCTTGACACTTGACACTTAAGTCCTTGCAGAGAATGTTGTATCAATATCTCCACATTCCCCTTTACAAGATTGAAGTTGTTCAACAAATTTTTAAGTTGATTATGGCAGGAGAGTAGCTATTTGTAATGAAATAATGGAAATTAAAAACCCAGAACCTAATAGTTCTGAGCTGTTGGTTATGTCAGATGAAGCTCACATTCAATTTTACGGGTATTAAAAATGATAACATGGGTTCTTGGAGTTTCAGCCGACCGTGTTTATAGCCCCTATTCCTTTGAAGATATTAATAGAAATACAGTTCCATTATTTCATCGGTATGTGGATAAATTTGAACAACTGTTTTATCCAACGGTTAAATGAGATGGTTGAGTATAGGTTGATACAGACTCCCTGCACTTCCATCAGAAATTCTGTTAATTCCCCAAATTATTCTGAGGCGAATAATTGACAGTTTTTCATGTGACTTCAAGAGTGTTAGTGTTTTCATGTGCGTCACTTAAGGAATATTATTTTTAAACATTAACTATAATAGCACAATATGACGTAATATTTTCTACGAATCAGTGTAATATTTAACCTAAAAATATTAAAACTCATCTTTTTGTGACACATTGTTAAATTGTTGTGTTCTCAGCCCCACCCTGTCTGTTTCTGTATTTTTACTTTCTAGTATAAATAACTATGTGAAGGATCAAAAAATCAATGAGGAGTTTTATACTGATATACCCGTTTTCATGTCCCCTGATTTAACAATAATTTGATTTTTGGAATGACGTACGTCTCTCAAATTGCGTGAACTGATTTTAATCAAATGTGGTGCATCTTATTATGGCCAAATCACGGAAATTTAAAAAAAACAACATAAAATTCCGATTTTGTAAAATCGGTTAAAACTATTTTGATAGAACTTTTCCCAAGTGTAACCACTGGCAATATATGTTCGTGATTTATCGCCAGGAAGGCTTCAATAATCTGGAAGAAGGAAAAACCCGCTACGGTCAATAGGACAACCTGATGGGATAGATGACCCATCGAGTAGAAGTTTAGGTGGGGGAGGGAGTAAGATGGTAGCCTACTAGTGATAACCATCTCAGGTCAAGTCACCTGAGGAATCCAGACCAACAGCATTTGAGTTAATTATGCCCCAACGCTAACAGGATATCTGTAGATGTATTGTATACTCAAGAAATAC
Organism: Aphrophora alni; assembly: GCA_963513935.1. NCBI lineage: Eukaryota > Metazoa > Arthropoda > Insecta > Hemiptera > Aphrophoridae > Aphrophora > Aphrophora alni. The sequence goes on along the minus strand of OY740771.1, from coordinate 101,328,606 downwards.
CTTAGAAGAATAGGAATATATAATTAAGGAATTTGAGGATTCTGCAAGAAGGAGAAGCGACCCTACACCATCTATTGGTGAAAAACGGTGCAGTAATTCTCAAAAAGGCTAGAAGTCTGGTAGGGTACCAGATTGAAGTAGAGGATGTAGAGAAGATACTGGGGTCGTTACAACTACATAAGAACAAGGATTGGACAGACAGCGAAAAGAGGTCAACGACTTTCGCCTAATTTAACATTTGTAGATACTTAACCTTGACCCAAGTGTTGCACTTCCTAAAATAGTTGGGGATGGATGGGAGTTTAGAGACGAGAGTTCTTAGTTTTAGAAGACGTTGTAGGGGGAAATAAATTTCTACAGGTAGCAGTGTTTTTCACCCTCACATCACTCCTACTTGTTCTTGTTTTATTACAGCTAATACGTAAACATTTTAAGCTTTCTAAACACACCCAACTTTATTTAAACTCTGTTTTAAAACATTTCTATAGTTTACAACCGTAACAAACGTTTCATATTTTACAAGCGATTTATCATGAATACATATTTATTTCATTTCCTTTCTGCTTACATAACATATATAATTGCTCGTGCTCATGAGCGGATGATTTCCATATTACTTTCACAGTTACCCCATTAGTTGATAAGAGATCGACAAATCTGAACACAACAGAACCTGTGTTAACAAGTATTGCATTGATGTTGAAGAAGATAATCAGACAGAGAAATGAAAGAAGTGAAAGTCAATTGTGGAGGTGTAGGTTAAAATTTATATCGTTATTAGACACAGGAGCAAAACTGGAAATAGTGGTAATGACAGGGCGTATGGCGGTAAAAACAACAAATATAAAATTGTGTAGAGTTTTATAAAAATTAAAAATATTTTTACATTTTCTTTTTAAATTTTTTTTGTTTTATTCATTAAAAATTTAATGCTTTATCATAACTAAAAATGAACCGTAAAAAATATTTTCAGTCACTTATCTCTAAAATTAAATTTTAAAAACCAAAATTAATCGTCACCAAAATGTCAGTTCGTAGTTGTTAATCAAAAAGTAAAAATTAGCCATGACTGTAGTTTTTTAAATAAATATTTTTTATACATTTAAACTGGTCTTAAACTTCTTTCGTTGTGTCATAAACACGAGCTTAGCGTAAACTGTACTCCCAGCAGTTAAAGTTCATTTCGATTTCCGAGTTGTAAAATTGTTTTCCTTGAAAACGGATTAGGATTACTAATCTCCACTTTTCACTAAAACTAAAATGAAATCTGTTTAGCTGTTTTCTATGTTGGCCCTAAGGCCGATATTTTAGGTTTTTTTTGCCGATAACTCACACATTTTTTTTTTAGAGTTTGGCAAACAATTTTAGATACGCTTTTTTTGTAAATTTTGAAACAATTTTAATGTTTAAAAAAATGCCATGTAACTCTAACGGTTTACGAGATAACAATGGGGGCTACTTATAATCACTCTGTACACAAACACACTACGCCATTGGTACGATATATATCAAAAATCCATTCAACTTATATAGTTTGCAACCTTGATGGTTTCAACAAGTTTAATTTACCACGAGGATTGTTGTAGTCTACTTTAATTGTAAAACATTTAGGAATAATAAAGACGTTGGCGTCAAAATTACAGGATTAAAGTTATCGTCCCTCAGGAGTGAGTAATGAGTTCTTTGTTGTGGAATGTTTGGCAAACGACGTCCTTATGCTTTGAATATCTTCAAGTTAAAGGGATTTTCTTCGTGAACGACATCGCGGAGTTGATGTTGGAACGTTTTATGAAGGGATGACAGCGTGGATATCCATCAAGCTGTGGAAAACTGAGACCTTAGTTTAGTAACAGGACCGATAGAAACAGACGAATAAAGTGAGATCAACCATTTATTGAGTGATAAGATAACACAGGGAGGTTGATTTCCACCTGAGTCAACTTACACAGGATAAAAGTGAATTACGTTAGAGGATACCCCAGACTGCCTTGCTTATTAAGGAGTACATGAAGACGTTAAAAAAAAGAAATTTACATACTCAGGTTTTAGTGAAAAGCGAAAACGTAGGAGAATGTTCGAACAGCTTGAATGAACCATTGATTACGAAAGAGAAGCAACGCTTTGGAGCAGCATAGGAAGAAATGAAAAAACTCGAGAATATAAGGAAGAGCTAAGATTGAGGTCTTTTGCCTCGAAGTAATACGTAACAGCGTTTAAGACGAACAATTAGGTGGGTTTGGTGAATACAAATCCCGCAAATGCCGTGGAGCACAGACACACAGCAAGTGCCTTTATAAGATTCCAACCTACCCTCGTAAAATAGGTAATTAGCCTAAACACACATTAGGATTTACATTACCACTCTCGTCAGTGGCCTATGTATAATGAGTACGGAAGTGGCAATCTCGAGATATCCTAACTGGATCTACAGGTTTCTTCTAGTCTTGAGTTAGTGACCTCTCCCTCATCTTTCCTACAAGTCTGTCTTGACCATTTCTTTTCCTCGTCGAAATCTACCACTATTAGAGTATTCGAGGGTCTCTTTTTTATGTTCTATTCTTCTTTTTATTTTATTATTTAATCGATGGTTACCGCGACGTTTTCTGCTTTTAACACCAACGAAAAGGTAAAATTCGCATTACCATTCACAAAATTTCCTACACACATATTTATCTTTCCTACCATACATATTATTAAAAAATGGATAGAACACGTCCAAACAAACCAGTAGCATGAAAGAAGTTTATCTCACCTAAATGGATCGACTGGCTTTAGTTAATGACATTGATATATTCTAGTAAATTAGATTCACTCTCTTGACAGTCTGAATAAGCCGATCTGTTACAAAAAAAATGAAATCAACAAAAAACAAGAAAACTTTCTATTAATATTATTTTAAATCAAAGTATTTTAATTAATGAAATCGACATATATCGATTCACAGTCATCTTGTCTAGAATGTCTTCCTGTTTTTTCTATGAATCTGAGTGTAAGTTTTCCTGTTATATATCAATTAATTGACAAGCGGAATGCACTGGAAGGCACGTTCGTACAAATCAATCTTAATTGACCAATTATAGTTGATCAACAAAATTAAATATGACTTGAATCAGTTTTTGTTTACACATTTCAATAGAAACTGACAAAAAGTTTCAGTTTTGAAAGAAGTTCCGCCTGATGTTGTACAGATAGTAACAGTTTTGTTAAATAAAAAACTAAAAACTGTTTTATTTAACATGAAGAAAAATCATAAGAAAAGTTGTTTTTTGGGTGAGGCAATGGATTTTAGGAATAAATCTATTTCAAGCATCAGAAAACTTGCTGAAAGAACGACCACAGAAGGGTAGTCTGAATGTCTGAAGAAAAAAATTAACTAATTGCTCCTGAATGTGATTGCGCAAAGAAACAAGATATAGTAAAACCACGAAAAAAGATACAATTTCAAGAAAATTAAAGCTGCATGTTACTTTAAGATATTTATCTAGAAACTATTTATTTTCAATGCTTGTTTCCCTATACTGAGTTCCAAAAAATACAATTACATATTTTGACGGAAGTTTGTACGGCAGTCTACGATACTATACACGATTTTATTAAAGTAAGAATAATATTTGATTTAAAAAAAGTAATTATTTTTATTATAAGATATTAGTTACCTAGAACATCAGATGACACTTACAAACCCTCACAAGATTAAATTTTACATCAAACTGCATATATGACTTAATATTTGATAACTAAAAACAAACGGTTTCTCAACAATAAATCATCCTTTGAGTACAAACTGTAAACCAGATCAAGGCTGGCATATTTGAAACAGCAAAGTACAAGTATACTTTATTCAGTTAATATTCTGCCACAATACTGGTTGTCGAACGAAATTTTTTTGTTTTAATAAAATGTGGTAATGAATAGTATACAATAATATACATATGTGTATAGCTGGCCTGATAATGCTGCCTATGGTAAACAACTATTGACTATCACAATGGTGCATAAGTATTTCGAAGGCTAAACAATGATTATTAAGTACATCTATATTTAAAAAAGTAAATCTTCCATCTCCAAACTATCAAAATTATTACTACAATATTTTAAAATTGAAGATACATTTCTATTATCACTTCTAATTTTTGTCTCTCTGCTCTACTTAATGCAATTTCAAAAGAGTTTTTTTTTTTAATGTTAGTACATTTAATTCACTGAAGTTCTCTACATCTTATCAATCTAGTTACAAAGAAACCTGGTTTCTACAATAGGTCCACGGGTGGAACGATTTGTAAAGTTAGTTAAATATAAAGTAAATTGTTTGATAGAAAATTTGACCGCTCAGAGAAGAGATCATTCCACCTTGCATTTAATTAAAAAGACATAAACAATGTAATACAAAAAATTAATGAAAACTCCTTGGGGGAAGGTGGCAAGGAGAAGAAGACCTTCACTGTAAGATCTCAAGAAAAATTGATTTTGTGCAAGGATTGTTTGATGGAAGCTCTTCGTAAATAAACCAGTGTAATTAGTGGTGTTTATGAGAGAGTCATTGAGAACAAATTGCTCGGAAATTGATTCTGCTTCTATGTAATCTAAGGCAATAAAAAAGTATTTAAACTGAACTCATAAGACTAGTTAAAGCATGAAATGGGTTATCAGATTGCAAGCAGAGCTAATTAACATCTTGATTTGTATTATTACAGCAAACACGATGTACTGAAATTCAATTTATATACTTTGTAGTTTATAAATGTTTGAAGGATATTGTGGTAAGATACTAATACAATTGAAATTATTTTGATCTTAATTTGTGGTGTCATTTGATAGAAATAATATAGTAATAGTGCAATGTTCAAGGTCATTGAATCCTCTATTCGATATCAACCATAATTCTAGAAAATTGAAAGCTGGATAACAATTGTAATTTTTACAGCGAAAAAAATATTCAGCTTCTGGATTTTTCCCCTCATAAATACGGTTAATTAAAGGTGAAAAAACAATATCCACTGGAATGACCTTAGAATAACGTAGACTGCAATAGTTCTATATCCTATAATAAGGAAATGTGTTTAAAATATGTGATGAAGGAAATGGGAGTTTAAAAAATAGGCTACATTGAAAATAGAGAAGATTTATTTTAAATTTACTTTGTAAAATAGAAAAGAAATGAATATATACATAAGAGTAACAAAATAGGATCAACGAACAATGAAAAGAGAGCACTCCAAATATTAAAGTTTAAACGAAGCATGATGGACACTTGCCAGTGACGAAGAGAGAAAGATTTTTAAAGCCGTTGGTCTGCGAACCAGAAATTTAAGGAACACTCTAAATAATTATACTAAGTGAGAAAAAGAAATATCTTAGGAAAAATTGTTAAGTAATCATGGAAGATCTGAAATAGGTGGGAGAAATACAAACAGTAGAGTGGACAGTTTAGTAAGGATGGGAGGGTTTCATGCAAGGGTTGCAGCGTTGTTGATCAATAAATAGAGAAATATAATTTTAATATCTATTCGCTCACAACAACAACTTTACTAAAGATTTTAACATAAGGTTGCACGAAATCAGTGGATTGTCTATTGTAGATATAACATCTTGTAAGTTTTCTCACTTGTACAGTTGTTTCTGAATGTTTCTGAAAAACAATTATTCTTGAGATGATGCACTCTCAGGTAGTTATTGGCAGTTAACATTCTGAATTCTGCCATTGTTGTCCTCCTTGGGTGATAAGGATTTTGAGTTCTGCCAATAATTGTGACTAAGATTTATTTACATCATACTTTTATTTGATTCTAGGATGTTTGTCCTGAACTTTTAGTTCATCATATGTCGTATAGAATGTTAAGTTACTGGAATGTGGAATGTTTGTACAATGTTGGTGGCGTTCCGATCTGCTTTTTCAATGCTACTTATGTTACAGTGATACGGTATCCATTAAAAAGCAAATAATTTTCTTCATACTCTGAGGTGTAAAAATAATACAAGTAATATTATTCCTCCATTGCAGCGATTTTCACAAACTGTTTGTAAAGATACAAATTTTTTTTGCAAAAGGATAATGATACTAAGATCGATCAGCGACTTGTTGAGAAGTATTCTAAAAGCTCATTCAAACGTTTTAACACAGTTTTTATTAAAATTCGTATTGATATATTGAAATAAAAATTACATTTTGCAACTTTAATTGTTCTAAAAAATATGTTTAGGACATTTCCTAATTACAAATTGAAACTATATATTTGTTTAACCTCGTAAAACAGAAACAATAAACAGTGAAATCCTTTGCACGAACTTTCTCATCTTTAAAAGCAAATAAAAACCAACCAAAACTAATAATAACCAAAATTTTAGTTCATAGTTGTTCATAAAAAAGTGAAAATATACCACGGATGCTGTCTTTGAACAAAATATTTATACATTTAAATAAAATCTAAACTTGCTTTATTACGCCTTAATACGTCCTCAGTGTAATCTAACTTTATGTCAAAATCACATATGTTTAATTTTCCCCCAATATTTTTTAACTGTATAATTTTTGTTTTTGTGATTTTGCAAGTGTGAACCATTTTTAATTGATTTTGATGAATTGAAACAGCCCCATGGCCGATTTTAAAATGGATATCTCCGTAAAAAACAGTTTTCTCTATTTTTTAATCTATCAAATATCTATCTAAGAATAGGTAAGCAAGTAAAAAACAATGAATGTTTCGGAATGTATCAATATCACTCGATATGATAATGAGAGAGTACTTGCTCTAAATAGAACCCGACATTAACCAGAAGATCAGTATAAATTTAAGTCTTTTACTTATTAAGGCCTAAATATGAAGAATTAATTTTACATAACGTAAACGAGTAATTCAACCCAGCTGACAAACCAGTTGGTTATTACCCATTATGCTACACACGAGTGTTAGAGACTTATATCTAGATTTATGTTCTCTCCATCGTAATATATGACTTAATCTTACGAGATAAGGTTGTAACTCTACTGTGACGTCAATGGCTTCGTAGTTGTAGGAACGAGTGTTTAATCTAAAACATAACAATGACACACTGGTGAAAGAACACATCTTATAAATATATAGCACGAAATTAATAAGCTTACATGATACGTAAATATATTTGTCTGTTTTTAGATTCTTACGAAGTATAGATGTAGTTATTTTTTGATAGATAAAATTCGATATAAAATTTTTATGTATAAATATCAATTTTTAGTTATTAAAACTCATTTTTGATAAATCGTATCCAAGTCACAGATTTTAGTCACATCGATTTTTAGATTCCATGATGTCTGACTGACATCTGTTTGGGTATGTGTAGGTTGTTTATCCTCTATCACCCGTGAAGTCATAAATGATGAATGAATGAGAGGGTTAATCTGAGAAATATTTTGTTTTTTCATTAGTTTTTCATCTCCATTACATTGGTTTTTAGTTTATTTTATTTTTATAATTATATTAATTTTCTTTGTTAATCATTATTGTTATTGTTCTTGATTTACAATTGTAGTACTTTTTTTTTAAATACGTTTTCTTTGTACTCATCTGGTGTTAGATAAGAAGGACTTTTGTTTGTGTGTATCATTTTTATTTATATTCAATATGTCTGTTTATGCGTGTATTTTATATATCGGGATATATGTATTTATTTTACATAGGGTTAAATGGAAGAAAGGACGTCATGATTCTAACTTCACCCTTAATAAAGGCAAAACTCAATCAATCAATATGAAAAGGTACAGAGATATTCATGAAATTTAGTGACATATTTTAACCAGACTCAAGGAAGACTAATGATTTCGTTTTCCGATTACGAATTTATGTTTATAAAAATTGAGTTTGTTGTTTTGCGTGTACGTGTTTTTTTTTTTTTTTTTTTTTTTTTTTTTTTTTTTTTTTTTTTTTTTTTTTTTTTTTTTTTTTTTTTTTTTTAACATTTGATCACTGTTTACTATCGAACAGTGCAGGGCGAAGAGATTCGGGTCGTAATATTTTGCCTAATATATATAGAAAGAAGAAGAATTATATTTTTAGTAATAACGATCTTATTTTTTTAATCTAGACATAGTAGAACCTAGATTTTAAAGCTACAGAAAATAAGATATTGGTTGGATGTTGAACCTATTATAAGGGGGAAAACATTATGGAACCATAATATTGACATTGCCTAGTAAACGTTTATATAGGGTGGTTCAAATATACGTAGCTAAACTTTAAAAAAAAAAGATTATACTTGCAAAAAATATAGATATTCTGAAAATAAATCATTTTCTTGTCTGGCATTCTGTTTGTGTGTGTGTTTTTTTAACGTAACTTTGAAAATGCACGTATTTTATTATTTCTTTTGTTTAACGTATTTACTTTAAGCACGTTAGACTAATGAAGGCGGAGGAGTACAATAGGTTATACACAAAAACGAAACGCCATTATCCTACCCTGTACTTGCATATCTTCGAGCATTACCATGTTACACCACTCCCATGCAGAAAATATTGAGACTCAAATTGATATCGTCTTTTTCATGTAACTGTTTACCAGTATCTGGGTTCACTCAACTTGATGAGACATTTGCTATCTGAAGGAATCAAAGTAAGAACAGCGGTATCAAAGCGAGACATCTAAGTCAGTAAGCAGGACCAAAAAAGTAGGAATTTATAAAACTATACTACAACCAATCGTCATTAATGGTACTGAAGAGTGAACATTAGCAAGAAGAGAGGAAAAACTAGAATTAAAATGGGAGAGGAAGATTCTAAGGATAAGGTGGATAACTCTAATTTGGAGAAAGAAAAAAATAATGAGTTTCAACAGATATGATCAATCTGGAATACTACTGAAAATAAAAATAAATACTCTAACAGGAGCAGGTAATTTTTAAAGAATGCTAGTGACTAAATAATAGTAAAAGAACATATTCCAAGATGTGAGGCGTTCCTAGAACCAGTCACCTCGGCTCGTCGTGGTGGGATCTTGGTTGTTAGGTTGCAATGTAATTTTGGCTGTAAGACTAACCGTGATCACTAGCCGGATTACCAACAGAAGGTAAGTGATAAGTTGCGATCTGCTGCTGAGACGGAAAGCCTGGAGAAGTGCAGAGTCCAGCAATTCAAATCTATTAGAATCCTGTCGTTTCAATGAATATTTAGTTTAATTTATAATTATCGTCCGTCGCTAAAATAAAATGTCGGGGTAAGTTTCTGCGAAAGGCGTTCAAGAGATTTTCGTGATGGACGGTATTAATTATAGGGTCGGGATGAATTATATATTATTGAGGTGCGTCCGCTCTGCCTAATGGCGAATATTTTGGGTTGTGTGCTTTTACAACGATTAAAATCTAAGTCCTACAAATTAATTTGTTATTAATTAACTCATTAAGAGATGGTTACCTAGCGTGAAGTTTGGTCTGACAAGGATAAGGGAATTAAGACTTCATTGGGTATGAATGACCACATTTGATTTATTCAAACCTATGTTAAGTTAACCTTTTGATGGTATGAAATTAACTAAAACCCAGTAACATTAATGCTTTGCAAAGGAAAGAAGTCTAGGATGAAACCATGAAAATGGTGGATGACCTTGAAGAGGAACAAAGAAGAATAGTTGTCTGGAGATAGAGGCGAGTAGGAGGAGATAGAAGAAAGTGGAGCCGTTTGATGGAAGAGGTAATCAAGTAGCACTGAGGTTGTATTTTTTACGAGTATAACAAAATAAAACTTTAATTTTATATTTTCAAAACGATGGTAATTTAAAAATGTTAATTTCAAAAACTATTTACTTTAGAAACGAAAAATAAGAGACAAATTTTGTTTACTTTTTATTTTTTGATACCATATCATTTTTATTGTAAGGAAAACCAAGTTATTGATAAAACGATAAAAAAAGGAGATATTGGAAATAAACTACTAATTTTTAATTATTTTCGTAAAGGTTTGAAGACGTTCAATAATAAAATCAGGTTTTGCAAACTCTTTTGGTCGCATTTTATTGTGGGATTTCAGAATTTAACTTTGTGTATCATATTTCTTGTCTCACGTTTAAAATGAGAAATGACAATCCTATAGGTGCTGTTTGAAAATTTTCAGCAAGTATGTTGATTACTTATTCTTAAATTCCACAGTCCTCTGCAAGTAAAATAATCTAAACCTTTGCTTTTATAGGTTTCCCCTCTCACATAAAGAGATTGCCGTAAAAAAATAATTAAAACTAAAAGGGAGTGGTAGTTTCTTTTCAGCCACCCTGTATAAACGTGTTTAATAAATTTATTTCTTCTTACAAATGTTTCAAGAAGTCACCAACTTTGTTAACCTCTCTTTTAAGAATAATTAATGAACAATAATGAAATATATTAACTGGTTAAGTTGTTATTACATTTTTTTTTATTAAAAGTTTCCTTTTACATTTCACCGGCATTAAAGTTTTTTAATTAAACTTATACAATAGGGCAGGATAGAGACGAAGACGAAACTATAATTTAATGTTACATCACTGCTTCGGCAACATGATGCCAGACTGCATGCCTTTGTAATCTGTAATTATTATGAGGTTCAATAATTTTAGCGAATTACAGAAGCTGGAGTTTGTACACCTTCCTTCTCCTTATTTGTGTTTGTATTTAATTCTGTACTCTTTCCTTGGTTAGTAATAACTAGATGAAGAACCACTTGTTGTCTAGGTAATTTTTACTACGAACTAATTTTACTATCTCACATATATGTAGTAGACAGAAAGTTATCTTATTAACTAAAAACTGATGTCGCGATAATATCCTTTTTAATGTCCATTGAGTCCATGAAAGGACTTTTGAAAAGGACGTCTATCGTCTTTACAGTGCTCTACAGCACAAACGAGTATACTATTTGAAAACAAATTTGGTATGTAGGTACTTTTTGAATATATTTATCGGGAAGTTTCTGTTTTAGCTGTTTTATTATTTCGATAACCCAATATGTGCGAGTAGCTGCAGTAAGATGGCAACACAAAATGAAGATTTTCGTACACGATTTTGAAAGAAACGCAATTTTTTAGATAGCTGAAAACAATGGATATGAAAAGAGAGTAATAAGGAATTTAATTCAAAAAATAAAATAAAACTTAAACAGTACGATAAAAGACACACAAAAATAAAAAAACATCCGGGCTACATTTACTTTTTCTGGAGAAAAAATCATACAAAATTAAATATTTTTTAGGAAATATAATGTGAAATCGGCATTTTATAATGATTATTCCGTGTTATTCGTTAAGGATGGAGAATATAAGAAAGTGAGAAGAGAGGTAGAACATAGAAGATAGTGAAACAAATGACAAAAAATTGATTTTACGAAACAATATAAGTACAACGAAACATTAGGGCTAAATGGACGAAAGTTAAAAACAAATTTTATTGAAAATGTTAGGTTGTACAAATACGAAAAGACAGATTCAAATTACGCTACTCATTTACTAGAGGATCATATCTCTATGAAATGAAAAATTCTATGAGGTTATTACATCAGTGTAACAAAGAAAGGCGTTTAAATATAATGCGAAACATACATTTTGTAACTAAAAATGAACGGAGAAAATATTATTAACGGGCAAACTTATAACCAATCAGAAGTAATGTTCCAAAGTAAATAACATTGCAGGTGTTAGGGGTAAGCTGAACCTGGTGATAGGGGGCGTGGCAAAGCTGTATTTAGAGAGATGTTCTTCGTGGAAAATCCATTACTAAATTAATTCTGGAGGATGGAGGAACTCTGAACGCAGAAAGGTTTTCTTAAATTAATCACTTTCACAATTTTAATTGTTATATTTAGTCAAAGTACAAATAAATGTGACACAATGCATACAATTTACTTAGATAATACCAGAAGCCTTGCCAATTGCATAGACCTCCTACTTTTCAATTTCTTTTCCAAGGCCACAGTTCTATTCCTTTATATTTAAGGCTACTTATTTAACCTTGACATTACGTTTTGCCATTTATTAAATTAAGCGACGTTAAATTTTGAGTAATTCATTAAATTGCCGAGTAAATTACTTCCTAATGTTTCCAGAGAAAGGACAAGTTGATTATTCTATAAGTCCATTATTATGATGTACGTCATTAATGATTCTGAATGTCAATCTATATAGTGGATTCATCCGGTTAAAGTGGGACAAATCGTGGAATCTAATATTACTGGTTATTCTTACTTTAAATCCTCTTTGGGGATAACTATAATGAGTATGGACATAGCAATCCCAAAGGATTCTTGCTGGATCTACAGTTTTTCATATACTTTTGGGTTATATTTCACACTTTCATCTTTCCTCTTGACTAACGCTTGTTCACCTGCGACCCTTGTGCTATTAGAGTATTCTAGGACTAGAGGTTTATAATTTATCTTTTTTTTTTATAAGGTGACGATGACCGTGAGGATTTTTGCCTTTAAATAAGGAAAACAAAAATGTACCTTAAACGGGTTGTAAATATTCCATTTACTATGCTAGAATTTCAGAAAAACAAATTGTATAATAACATCGTGGTACTTACCCAGCTCTATCATAGAATGTAATACAAGCAGTTATATGAAATGGTCAACAGTTTATTTCTGGGGACTTGTAGGTAATGTTAAATTACATTAGTAGACAAAGAGGTTTTACCGTACACATAGTATACAGTAGAGTTTGTTTAAAACAGTTGTTACACAGGTTTTCAACATCATAATTGAGTATATCACTACTTTCTGGACGTTGGATAGAACTGTATATGTTGTACAATCTCCAACATATCTAGTTTTAGGATTCAGTTAGTCTTTTATTCTCTAACTTTTACACTTGATAACGAGAGTTGATTTATACTCTCGAAACGTAGGGTATTAGTTTTTATATACACAAATGAAGGCGAATGTCAAATGGTGAATGATCAATTCATCATTATCAAATAATTTAAAACCAGAAAACCAATTGGTCGTCATGTGTCCAAAAAAGAAAAAAAAAACTGTTTGTGAATTACAGGGTAAAAAAATCGGCCATGGGCTATAGCAATTCATCTATTTTTTAAATTCAAGTAAAGAATACAGATCCAAACTCGCGTACAATATTGCAAATAATAAATATTAGGGTTCAAAAATGATGAGTAAAAAACCAAAACGACCACTCTTCTTACACAAATAAGTTAGGTTAGGTTAGGTTAACGCTTATATCTATTTTATAAAAAACTTTAAGCAAGTTTAATCTTTCTTTAAATATACACTTTTTGATTTTATAGTTTGCGTGAATTTAACACGTCGTCCGTATCTTTTTTCCACTTTTTAATTGTCAACTACCGAAAAGACATTTTTGGTTCTAAATAGTTTTGTTAGGTTGGTATTTGGTTTTATAGAAAGGTGTGGGAAAGTATATTTAAAATCATGTTTACATTTTGTCATTTTCGCGATCAAACAAAATTCACTTTCCGTAGAGAACGCTTAAAGTTACAAGACCTTGATCAGCCTATAAATAAATAATGATGCTAGATGTGATATCAATATTAATTCCTACAAGCAGGATTTACAAAGGTTAAGTCAGGAATGCAGTGTCAATCGCCTAATTAATAATCATGTAAATGAAAATATATATTGATAAATGTTTATACGGATTTACTGTTTTTGATGTTGGAGATTAATTAATTACTAGTTGTATATCACTGAATGATAAGCATATTAGGGCTTCACGGATATACAACATCTGTTGTGTATTTATAATTTATCTACCTTTAGGGGCTCATTTATAGTGCGTACAGACGTGGCAATTTCTAGCTGGATCTACTTTAATGTAATCTTGGGTTACATCTCTCTATTTCATTTTTTAATTTGTTCTCTCTTGAGCATGTTTTGTTCTCTTCCAACCTTAATGTTACTAAAGTGTGTGTGACAAGTACCCTGAACCCAATACAAAGATGTAAACATCTAGGACTACTATCACATAGTAACTGAATGTCTTTTAAACATACATTCACATTGTATAACAGGAGAGTACAACAAGGCTTTTTACACTAAACGTGGTATATTGGGAAAGGGAGGATGTTTTGAGTCTGGATGTACTTGCTTCAGAACTAGAAGAGCAAAGTCTGTCCAGATCCGTGATTAGGGTACTCTTGTTGTTAACCTTCTAACTTTTTAACCCCAGTCAGCAGAGAACATGTGTAACTTAAGAATTTATTTAAAAAGTTTAAATGTTTTTAAACGGTTTACTTTTATTTCTAATCCAAGCTTAATTCGAGGGACTTACGCCGCTTGACGTCTCGACAGCTTGACAAACAAACATTCGAACATTGGCAAGAGCGAATAACTATCTCCACAGACAACAGGAGACCTCGTCACATATTCAATGATCTTCATTGGATGTTTTTACCCCTTTTATAAGGCGATGACGACCGAAAGGGGTTATTTTAAAATAAGGGAGAAAACAATAATAAAGAAATGTAAGATTTGGTGTGTACAGCTTCTGTTAATTCTGTGTGTAAGTTATAATCCCAGATTGTTATAAACCTATATTAATTAATACTGAACTTATTCACTTACACACAGATAGAGAAGAATGGATTCAAAATTCTTGATACCGCCACGCCCCTTGATATCTCTAGATACGGTTTAATCGTGAGATTATTAGACAACCTTGAGATTAATCATGGTTAAAATTTAAGATGACAGTAAATTTGCCTATCAAATTGGCTGCTGTTTATACCGTATTATATGGATTTTCTGATTTTGCCTTCTGAAGACACAGGTTAATAAAAAGCCTACACATACAAATTTTTCAATATCGTTGGAGTCAATATAAAACGAAATGGAATATTGCGTTTTGGTTTAAGAGTCCCTTCTTAAATTGCAAGTTTAATTGGTTTTACTATGGGTTGTGTTAGATTTTTTTTTATTATGCCCGAGTACGATTTATTTTCTTTTTTCTTCTTAAAAAAATTAATGAAAAGATTTTGCCAATATTTTTAAATCGTACATACGTAATTTTGTTTAATGTTTTTATACTCACGAAACTAATGAAGAAAGATGTTGCATTAGGTAGGACACAAAAAAAACACGTAAACAGTTCACTAGTCCAAACTGCTACGAGATTTAAATGAGCTACCCCGCTTTCCTTTGCTTTTACAAAAATCACTTCTTACAGATGGTTTTGTAAACAATATATCTGTATTCAACGAGACCTAAAATGGATATAGATGAAACTCTCATAATAATGTTATTATAACATACTTTCTCGCTCTATATAGATTAAAAAAAAGTAAAAACTCAAATTTATGTAGCATCCAATTTAAATGTCATTTAATTCGTGATGATGTCTGTAGGAGGTTTGGAACCATTAATATTTTAAAATAACATTTAATTTGTGCAAGTTTTCAAAATAAGCAAAAATGCTGTCGATAAATAATTATACTATTCTGATTATAAAGTTATTTGATAATCATTTGTCTATATAAAAACTATTACACGAGGTTTCAGTATTACAAATCAAATCCCGTTATCAAGTGATAAACTTAGAACTTAAATATGAAAAATACCAACATAGCCCAAAAGTGTAGGGCACGTTGAAACTAAAACAATTTAAAACTAAAGTACAACCTAAGGAAGGAACACAGACCTAAAATTAGGTCCAATCAATCAAAACTCATACTAAAATAAAACGTTATCATAAAAAAACAAACATAGGACTACACTACACAAAGTATGGCAAACAACTGCTCAAGGCTAGCTTTAGGCTTAGGTTTAAGTTATAGTTACTTTCCAACATGGCCCTACTAGCTTATGTAGATTTTTTTCAATTTTTATCCTCAAGTTTCATCACTTAATAACGAAAGTATATTTCTACTCCCGAAACGTCGTGTTTAAAATTTAATATACACACATGATAGAAAATGTTCGATTAAACGATATAAACACTTTATTGCCCTTCACCTAAATAACATCCAAAGGTTAATTTCTAAAACATACAATTAAGGAAATGAGAACTGCATATCACGTTACTCCAATCAGAGTAATTCAATCAACTTTGATTTACCACAGATTATAAACAATTGCATTACAACTGGATATAAAGTAGTCTTCTAAATGATAAACCATCTCAGTACAGTATTATAATTGAATAATATTTCATCTGTAAGGTCAAAAGATGTTTCTACTTCAAGGTAGTATTCTAGATTCTCTTTATTTCTGATTAAATAAATTGCAATTTGTGAGATGTATTTGCAATAACCCCAGTGGTAGGACAATAATTATGAAAACACATTATTAAAATATAATCACTGACATTGAAATTTCAAGACGTCCAATGGTTCAGACGGCGATGGTAGTAATATTATTATCTACAAAATTTCTCGGTACGAGACAACCACTTTATTACATTGGGGAGGGGGGGGTTAAGAAATGTATAGTTTCATTCCGCAACAGGAGGAATGTCCGTAATGCATTGTTCTTTAACTATTAAGATTAAAATGTAGATTATAATGAATTGAAAATATACCTCTTGATTTAATAAACGGATTTTAATGAAACTGGTGCTAAAATGTTCGTGATGAACTCCAAAATAAATTCGAATGTTTCCCAAATCCCGTTATAATTAAACATTTAAGTGGACAATTAATTAATAACAAATTCTTATATGTTTAAAATTAATAAGTAAAAGTTGTTGCTATTTGGTAATGATGTGGCTTATATGAAGTAAAATAAGACCAAAAATTTAATAGCAAAATATTGAACCTGACCTTTTAAAATCGTGATTAACACCTAAACTTTGAGACTTCAAGAAAGTTTGCAAGTCTGGAGTATTTCATTTATAACAATTATAGTTCTAAAATTAGATTTTAATTTTAATACTTATCCATTGGGGTAAGCTTTGTAATAAAAGAAAACGTCGTCTTCCTTTTTTTCACTGATATTCACATCTTCCTGTATCTTACCACATTTTAACGTTATTTACGAGATACAGATCTTTTTTCGTCGTAGTAGTTTGGAGGTAAGCACGATAGAGGCCTCAAAAATTAAAACAGGAACATAAAATTTGGTAATTTGTTATAGGTGACTATAGTGTGTCATCGAAGAAAATTAGAAAATTCGAAGTGGAACCTCGATATCTCAAATCGCAGGGGCATTACTAACACTTCGAGATATCTAGGTTCCAGTTACCAAGGAAAAAAATTACCAACTTCGAAAACCCAAGTTCACTGACCTTTATTTATTTCTGGAGTGTGTTCTTATCACTTTTTTATATCTGCAATAAAGTATAAGTGAAAGAAAATACCAAAGTACAAGGATTTTGTTTTAATAATCATTTCTTTATTTTCTTTCAATAAGATCAGCTCATTTACATGTATAAGAACTGTACAGAACAGTCGATATGGTATTTAGTGGGATTCCAAAGTCCTTTGCAATTTTACTTTCCTTCTTTACGCTTTCATACAGTTTTTATAGGTTTTGTTTTCCCACTTTGCTTACAATTTCGTTTTAATGAAATACTACAATACACACCATTTCACAATCGCTTTAATAAAATATAGAACAGTACGACATTCGTACACAAAGAGCGTTCAATAAAGATGTACTGAGACTTATTGCCGGAAAAATCAAAAGACGCTGGGGAAGTTGATGTTTACATGAATATTTTGTCATCTAGCACATACGGCTACCTTAAATTTGACTTACAAAGGCCTACGGGTCACAACTTCCAGTTATAGGAATGTCTTCCAGTCAAAACTTACAAATGTCTTCGAAGCCCACTGGGGACTAGACACTGACACAAGCGAAGCGAGTGGAAGATTATTTACAATTGTCTTAGAGGCCCACTGGGGACTAAACACTGACACAAGCGAAGCGACACAAAAGGAATGGCTACAATTTAAAATACATTTCATAGATTCGTCTCTTAGTCGATGTCAAGAAACTAGTGATGCACAATACTAGGTTAACAAACCTGTGAAACAAAAGCTAAACAATTTTAGCTTATAATACGTAACTGGGTAAAATCCTTTGATCAAACAATACAATTTAACATCTCCTGCAAAACCAAGTGACCAACTTTTGGATATAAGATTTAAAGGATCTAATTGAATGTTGGGCTGGACAAGTACCATGATGTTGCCCATCAATTTTTTAAATCTTTAATTTCAGATTCTTAAGCCTTTGTTGTATAAGTATTTATACATTTTCATCTCGAGTAGTTGTCGAGACACTGTATTAACAATTCTTCTCACGAGCAAGTCGTATTACAAGAACAAAGCCACGATTGAATGACATACTATCAACTGCAATTAGAAGTATTGTACACGTGCAAGTGTCTAAACCCATCATAACCTGAATCCTCTGCTGATTTAATGTAATGACATACAACTTAGTGTTACATAAACTTGACGCTAACAGCTGTGTCGTATTTCTAAATGTCAAACAATTAAAATAAATAGTAAGTCAAGGTATGTGGTGTTGTTTGTGCTTTTATGGGTAAAAGTGAAGAAATAAGTTTGAAAAATCGTACTTCATTTACAACGAAAACAGTTTTCTTTCGTCCTTTAACTTCGTCGTCAAAATTACGCCAGTTAAAGTTTTGTAACTTGAATATAAATATAGGTATTAAATTTTACTTTCTCACTTATACGAATAATAGAGAAAGTTATGTGATGAGTCAAAATATGAATGTCAAGGTGTTTGTTAGTATTAGCGGTTTTATGGACCCCTGCTATTTAAAATGCTATTGTGTATATTATCGGTTTTATGGTCTCTTGATAATATAAACATGATTTTTGTGGATATAAACGGTTTTATGACCCCCGATAATAAAAACCTGGTTTTTGTGGATATTATCGGTTGTATGGTATCCGATAATAAAAAGTTTTTGTAGATATTATAGGTTTTATGATCTCCTAATAATAAAAACGTAGTTTTTGAGGGTATTATCGGTGTTATAAATGCCCGTTAATAAATATGTGGTTTTTGAAATGATGTCAGTTGTCTGTCGTATTGTGAATTTTGTAAGATTTCAATAATGATTTAGTAGTATCTGGGCGTAAGGTAGGGCTTTGGGTGAGCCTAGAAATAGATAAAGGAAGTAGAGGACTTGGATATGGGGTCTGTCGAGGTAGTGGTGTAGTGACAGAGAGGTCAGGTACTTAAGGAGGATGCTATTGGTATTGCCAGGTATCCTTCCCTATCTGGAGTCAACTTGGGGTGTTCGCCACTGGGTTTTACCTTTCCTGTTGGGAGGGGTGTTTCAGAGTTGGTCATCGCTTATAACGCCGCTTTACCTTCCATGTCTGGAAGCGACTTTATGTGATGTTCTTAGAAGAAGAGAAAACGGTTGTGTCTTTGCTTAATATACCCTTTTCTCAAATACCAGCGAGATGTGTTACTTGTCCACTCTAACGAAGTTCAGATGATGAAGAGGGAGCGGGGTGAAACAAGCGAACTTGTCGAATGAGATCTTGAACGGAACTGAATTCGAAGTCGAACTCGTAGTAGTTCTGATAACCAAAGCGGACCTGATTTTTATAGGTAGCAGTACTTCGATTCAACAAGAAGGGTGTTGATTTTCTTTGGAGATTTGTAGAACTGGCTGTAGTAAGAGTCGGTACTGTTGTCTCGTAAGGATTTTATGGGAGATTTAGGTTGGCTTGCCCGGTTAGTGTAGTAACTGCTCTGCGGGGTTAGAGGCGTGTTCGCTTGCAGAATATTAAGTGAAAATCACGGATGATTTCGTTCATTTGCTTGAAGTTATAAATAATTCAATAAAATTTGATATGTAGACGTATTTGGCCAAATCTCGGGACTAATTTCATAACATAGAATTTGGACGTAGCTGTCATAAGGAAAAAAAGAAATAGAAACGTAATATTTATATGTTATAAAAATTGGCTCTAATGACCCAAACATGACATTTTAATACTTTAACACAGTAAGCGTTGGAAAGACCCTAACCAAGACTACATAAAAAAAGCGTATATTCGGCTAGATTCCTTTAGGAATGCCATTCTAGTATTCACTATCGTGAGCCCCTGAGGGGCTAGAGTTGTTAAAAAAATGTGTGTACAAAAACTCACAACGTGGATTTTTTTTGGCCTAAAAAAAAACAACAAAAAATCTTCTTTAATCCAGCATAACAAACACACATAACACAATTCTCACAAAAATACGCCTAAGTATCAGACGCGTTTCAACGACAAGGTCGTCCTCTTAAGTGATACAAGAGCTACACCAATCAAACTATAACTATGTTTATAACATGAGTTAAACTAATTGTGTTTTGTGTGTTTGTTTTACTGTATAATTTTTCTCATAAGTCAAGCTGAACATTTAATATTCGTTAATCCATTCTAATGTTATAAAAAAATGTATCGTTTTAATAATTGTGTTTCCAGAATCACTGATTTAAATTAATATTGATAATAAATACACGTTTTAACCCTCTCCAACAGCAAAAGGACAAACTCAACCCACCCAACATATGCAGAACATCTTATTGATAACCAACATAGGTACACTGACATCCAGAAAAACATGACCATATTGCACAGCTTAAGAAAGGGACATAAAATGAACGTAATGGAGGAGTTCGAAATTTATAAGCACCAAAAGATCAATCCGTCAAACATATTAAATGACAAACTGAATTTCGACTCCAACTACATGTATGACCTGATATTTGAACATCAGAATAGGACTAACATATCTGATAAGGAATGTTCAAAGTAGCAGTGTCCCATTCTGACTCACTCAGTGAACATGTGGCCAATAGACAGTGAGGAACTAGAACAGTTTTTGATTTTTAATTTTTTAACTTTTAACAAGTGCAGGTTGTGCATGATAATTTGTGTTAGAATTTTATATGTTTTGTGATATGTGTATGAACTATGTGTCAAGTGTTTATGTTATTAGCTGGCCTGATGATACTGCCTATGGCAGCGAAACATGTAGCGACTAATATAATATAAACAAATACAAAAGGAACTACTATCTACTTCTAATAAGGTATGTTAATTAATTAAAGTAGTTCTAAGGCAAAACAATGAATTTTTTTACGAGATAGACCTAAGGGTGTCGCTGCTGGTCTCTTCTATAATCACTGACCAATGTTCTTGGTCAATCGATGAGCACGGCATTCGGTTATCACAGTTCAATTATGACTGACCCCCTGTTTAGGTTATGGTGGGTTTATATACCTTGCAAGGTTAGTGAACTAGGTATTTTGACTAGAGTCACCTATTTCGAAACTTTCTTGTATATTTCACAACAATAGATTCCTTTTTATGTATTGTCTTATGACTTAAAATAAAAATTATATTGATAGTTTTTATAATTTTACATATCAATTATTCCGAATAATTATTCATAATAGACTTTAAATGTAACTAATAATTTACATCCCGATAATACTTAAAAAATATTTTACAAACACGAACACGAAATATTTTGATGAACACGAACGATGATTTTATTAGTTATAACTAATAATAATATAACCTTATATTTTGACTTATAATTCAAGCTGTTAAATAAATATTGTTACAAATATACACGTTGTCATGAGGAAGTTCCTGCAAGGGTGATTTTTCATTAAAATGTCTGTCTGTGACTGTATAAGTTTAATCACCCGATCAGAAATAAAGATTTGAAATGAGTAGTTCAAGAGACAAAACGTGTACAATGAATATCGTTCCATTTCCGCCTTCAAAATGACAACCTTTCTAATTGTATGTTCCATGATGTAAGATCGCAAGTTAGTAATGGAATAAACCAATTTTAATATGGAATCTAGTTTCGTATGAAACTATGCCGTAAAAGCACGACTTGATATTTCGAAAATGTCAGCTCATATGAGGTGTATTAATTGAGGTATATAATTTACGTTTATTCCATGATAAGGAAAACAGCCTAACAAAATGTTTACTCATTAGATTTATTTGTAATAGAGATTACTGAATTATTTTCAAATGAAGAAAATTTTTAATTTATTCAAGATTCAAGTTATGCAATACTTAAACGAAATAATAATTTTTTCTAGTTGTTTAAAGATGAAAAATTTCTAGTTCATCATCACCTTATAAAAAAATAAAAAGAATAAAAGAGTATAAAATTAAATCCGTATTCAAAGAGACTTGATAATAAAGATGAAAGAGAAAAACTTAACCCAAGAGTACATTAAACAGTGTAGATAAAGATAGGTTTCCTTGGAATTAACAATCCCAAACTCATTATTGTGAGCCACTGAAGGACCTACATTGAATATTTTATTGGTATAATGTTAGTAGGGTCAATAATATTTTGAATGCCAATAATTAAAATTCTGAATCCAAAACGACAATTGCCTAAAACGAAACATAATAAATTAAATAGTTGACAAAAATTAAAGAGTGATGTATGAGGGAAAGTTGTCAGCTGGTTTTGAGCTTTTCAGAAATCAGAGCTTTTCTCTGTCAGTGATAATATTTTTTCTAGTTAAAACCTGATCTAGAGAAACTCTACGAAATAGAGTGTAGGAATAATATAGAGACTTTTCGATCAGTTATAGATTTTGCGAAGAGAAAGAGAGAGAGAGAGAGAGAGAGAGAGAGAGAGAGAGAGAGAGAGAGAGAGAGAGAGAGAGAGAGAGAGAGAGAGAGAGAGAGAGAGAGAGAGAGAGAGAGAGAGAGAGAGAGAGAGAGAGAGGAGAGAGAGAGAGAGAGAGAGAGAGAGAGAGAGAGAGAGAGAGAGAGAGAGAGAGAGAGAGAGAGAGAGAGAGAGAGAGAGAGAGAGAGAGAGAGAGAGAGAGAGAGAGAGAGAGAGAGAGAGAGAGAGAGAGAGAGAGAGAGAGAGAGAGAGAGAGAGAGAGAGAGAGAGAGAGAGAGAGAGAGAGAGAGAGAGAGAGAGAGAGAGAGAGAGAGAGAGAGAGAGAGAGAGAGAGAGAGAGAGAGAGAGGGAGGGAGAGAGAGAGAGAGAGAGAGAGAGAGAGGGGGGGGGGGAGAGAGAGAGAGAGAGAGAGAGAGAGAAATAATTACCATTTATTCTAATATTATTCAGAATATTTATTCTTCTAATTTTAATTGTTAGGTCTAGAACTGAAATTTATTTGTAAAAACTTATAGCCTGATAACATTTACAAAACATCAATAAGAATTTTTATTTTAATTCCATATTTTTTTAATATTTAGTAACGCTGTTGAACCAATCATCCACAAAATTATATTTAAAAATTAGAAGATAAGGCCGCCATTTTGAAATGTTTACACTTAACGAACTTGTTTAACTTGAACAACATCGGATTATAATTGCTACTTCAAGAGCGTTTACCAACAGAAATGAATTTATATCGAAAAATTTCGATGCTAAATTAATTCAATCTGTAGGATGAATAAACATTCCCCAGTCTCTAGTGTAGGTGTTTCACAATGATATGATACAGTGCTTGTTCTGACATTGCTAAAACGTTCTCATATTATTACGACAAGCGTATAATATTTCAAACCTAATTCTACTACTGTTTAGAACTAGACGAATCCATCAACATAAAACTATCTAGAATTAATGAATTCAGATTCATCAACACTCTGGAAATATTTCTCAAGAGAATCGATTAGGTTAACGGGAACTGAAGTTACTAGGAGGTCCTAGACGGCATTTCGGCGCCTCCTATTGACATGTTATATGACGAAATATCCTGGTTCTTCCTGCAGTTTTTAAATATTTTGGTTTAGGTTAAACGAACGGTACCGTGAACTTTTGAACTTGAAATTTCATTCCAAAGAATCTAATGAAGGCTTTGAACTATTTTTATTTAATCATTAAAACATTTAGTTTTGAATGCCGAAAATTAACAAAAAATATTTGTGTCCAACTCTGTTTATAGGCCATTATATACCTGCATTAATGGTGGGAAAAAAAGACACTTTTGTTCTGGGTACATATTTATTTCATTAATTGATTGTTTTAAAAGTCGCACACGAAGTTTGACCCTATTCGCCGGCGAGCGTAATTTGCTATTTAAAGTAAAACATAATACTTATTACTTTTTAATATCAATATGTATAGTTTCTAAAGCTCCTAGAAAACATCGGTTATGAACAAATTTGTTCCTTATTAAATTATATATAAAATAAGATAAGTTGGAAGTTGATTAGTCTATTTAGTGTGTTGTATATAACCTCAAAGTTTCTACATGGCTATTTTCAACATTTAGCTATAAGTATAGAAGTTATTGATGAATTTTACTGAATCTTTAAGTAACGAAGTTTTTTGAAAATTACCAACCATGCTAAATTTTCAGTAAAAATATTTGAAACATAATCTTAAAAACGGATTGTTAGGGACAATACAAAGAATATAAATGCAAAGTTTGAAATATATGGGATTTGACGTCTTTTCTGTGTACACTAGGTGCGACTTATAGATAGATAGATAGATAGACAGACAGACAAGCACTTGAAATTGTAAGGGCCCATAGTCATACCTACGGACAGTAAAAAGAAGCAATTATAAAATATAAAATTTATTTTTTTAACGAAATTATGATGTTATGTTTTTATTAAATTTTAAATAAAAATTAAAACTTTTTATATCCTAAAATATCTTTAAAAAAGAAGACCGCAAAAAATCCGATTATCTTAATCTGAACCTGAAATTTCTTATATATTTTACTCATTTATTTGTGAAAAAATCAATAGTTTGGAGATAAATTTATCCTATTTACTAATTGACCTACAATATACTTGAAGTAATCTAGATACGCAGGATTGGCTACAAGGCTACACATTTTGTTCAGTGAAAATATGTTTTAATTTGCGCATCACGAATCTGTTTCCCTCTCAAGTTTTCCTAGAATATCTTCTTTGTTAGCCTCTATTCTGATATTCTTTCGTAGTGATCATCCTAAATTATTCAGATTTTTTATATCTGAATTAATATTTCTGGCTCTCTGTACAAACTCTCCAGTCAGATCTTTGTCCTAACTTGTCCCCCATATTCACACACCACCGTACTTCACTGCTTCTTTCATCTTTCTTAAAATTAATTTCCCCCATCTCTCTAAGATGGTTTTCTGTTACTTATTGCTGACTAGACGTTTACGTTTTTGTACTTAGTGTTTTGTATTTATTACTTTTTTGGATTTAATTATGTGTTGGACTAAAAGTGAACATATGATGAATTACCAGTCTCGAATTATGTTTCTTTAGCTCCAGAATTTATCTTTTATTAACGGACCAAGGCATTTAAAAACACTTTTTGCTACGTTTTTCTCCAAGTGCCATCAAATCAAAAATGATTCATTTTACCCATTCAACGAAAACACACATTATGGACTGACATTTGAAGGACTGACACTAAGTTACACAATATTCTTACCCGAAGGCCTAACGTAAAACTTACTCGTCATTTGAAAACAAGTACAAGACACCTCCACATTTTGACATTTTATCTTAAATCTGAGTGAGACAAGCAACACACTTAGTTACAGTTTCTTGACAGCTATGTTATACTAGTAGAAATATTTCTATTTCAACAAGAGCGACCATTGTTTATTTGCTACAAGTATTATTCCAATATAATTAACGTTTTTATTTTAAGTGCAATCTTATATTTATGTAAAAAATTTAGAATGCTTAATTTTGAAGGTGATTACATTTTTGATAGTCAAATTTTATGAAAATGGTTAAAATAGCAACCTCCAACCACAAGTGCCAAATGAGAATAAAGTCGAATTTATCTGAACATTATGACCGGCCTGAAACAAGGAGATACATTGGCAAGCCTACTATTTAATATTGCCATGGAAAAAGTGATAGATTCAGACTGGCTGACATATATATTTTTTTAAATGCAGGTGTTAGCAGGCACTGATGACATAGTTATCACAAGTAGGTGCGAGTCTGGTTTGAAAGAATCTTCCAAGCACTGGAGACAACGAGTTGTGTATAAATCAAGTTCAAAAAACCTAAATGCATTGTTGTGACCAAAAACACCAGTGTTCCTTTCTTCCAAATTTAAACCAAGATGAAAAACTTTGCAATGTTGTTACCAATGACATCAGCTTTCCTTTCTTCGAGTTTTAAATCAAGATGAAAAACTAAAATGCATTCTTGTGAGCAAATACACCTGTGTTTCTTCCTTCCGGCTTTAAATCAAGATGACAAACTAAAATGCATTCTTGTGAGCAAATACACCTGTGTTTCTTCCTTCCAGCTTTAAATCAAGATGACAAACTAAAATGCATTCTTGTGAGCAAATACACCTGTGTTTCTTCCTTCCAGCTTTAAATCGAGATGAAAAACTAAAATGCATTCTTGTGAGCAAATACACCTGTGTTTCTACCTTCCAGCTTTAAATCGAGATGAAAAACTAAATTGCTCTGTTGTGAGCAAATACACCTGTTTTCCTTTCTTACAAATTTAAATTGAGATAAAAGACTAAAATGAATTTTGAGAGCAAAATTACCTGTGTTCCTTTCTTCCATATTCAGAGTGATGCGTTTGAAAAGTTCGAGGATTTGTTTATCTTAGGTAGTTTGTGAATTTATTAAATAAATGTTGTTAGGACATTGAAAAGTATCGGCCAATAGAGATTACTTTGACAAATAAACATTTTAAATATAAGCTGATAAACAAGGGAACGAAGATGTGATTACGTGGTCTGATCTTAATTTTGTGGCTTTTATTTATTATTTTTACTACCTCCAAGATTTGAGTTTTTATAAAACTTGGCAAAATTTAAACATTGTTAAGCTTTTCAACTATTTATAAATATATTAAATACCCATATATAACAGTTAAGAGTAATTATTTTCAATTTAGCTATTTGGCAATATATTTCGTTGCCTAGATCATCATTAATAATTATTCAGCGTAAGTGGATTTGGTTGTATTTAAGCAACAAGGAAGGACATACAACCACTCTATTTACTCGGAGTATTTAACAACCAACACACAAATAAACAGGAAAACGTAACCCTATTACATTTAATTAACAAAAGACACAAAATGAATAGCATGGAAGAATTTGATATTTATAAACACTAAAACAACGAGCCAATATAATTTTATCTCTTACTGTATATACAATTTAATATTTGAATTGATGTCTAATTTACTAACTTTCCACAGAATAAAGTATCTATAAATAATAGAAACAGCAGTTCACCAACCGGTCAAAATGAAACCACAGAGTATGCTTGAGGTGCACACTATATGTATTAAAAAATGTGTTTTATAAGTGCAATACGTCTATTGTTTATATAAATAAGTGTGTTTAAGCTGTCCTGATGATGCTGCCCATGCGATGAAAATATGTTGCCAAATAATTAGTTTCAAAGAAATACAACTGAATGTTTTATAGATGGTGAACATAAAGTCTCTCCCCCCCCCTACTTTTTAACAGTTCTTGTTTTAACAATTTTGGACTAAATGAAGTTATATATACTACTTTCGACTTTCGTTATGTGCGTGTTACGTTTATTTATGGCTTATACTACGTTTTGTTATGTGTTAAATTTTTCGGGCGCCATCTAAAATCCGTCATATTGGATTTGAGTATTTTTTTTTAAATGGAAACATGTTTTAATACATGAATTAACGTTATTTTTCAACCCTGAATCCATCGCTTTAAATATTTTGTTATCTCTCCCTCTGTCTTTAGTTATTCACGAAAAATAACAAGAAAAGTATAAAGTTAGACTTTTAATTTTAATATTTTAAATACAGCAAATTTAATGTTTTAATTTTGTCACAGCCATGTTACACCTCGTATATCTACGGAAATAAATCAGTATAATTGTATAACTCGATTTATCATTAGTAATGCGTGTCTAAGTTTAATATACAAAGTATTAAAAACCATTTTGAAGTTGTTTTATGATGTAATGTGAGTTTTACAGTGTTCCACTGAGATGAAAACCAATGGCTAGTGCAGTAATATTGGTCTGACACAATTGAAACATTAAATTTGAAGTATTCGAAAAAAGTCAAATTTCATACATTTTCTGTGGTTTTCCTGGATATAGGTGACAGATATCATAACAATATTTATGCCACTGAATTCAAAGTGAAGAAACTATGTCAAGTCATTATCAAAAAACTGTTGCCATTTAAAAAAAAAATACTAAATTTACTCAAATCCAATATGGGGGATTTAAATTGGCGGCCGAATTTTTTAACACATCACAAAACATACTATATACACACACACACACACTTCATTTAGACCGAAATAGATACGATGAAACCCGTGGACAAAGTAGTGGGAGAGACTATATTTATATTTACGCTGTAAATAGGAATAATAAAAAATAAAAAATAAATCCGAAGATATGACAAATTATGCAAACATATTAAATTGTGGCATTTGAGTTGTAGAGAAATGCAAATAAAACAGACAACAAACGAGGACAGAGATAATTCCCAAAACCTCATTTTTGTATCAGGGGACTTCAAGAGACTGGACATCTCATTTTTAACCTATCACATAACTCTAATATGAAACTAATAAAATATTGTTATGCTTTATAACATCTGTTATACTCGATGCGTTTAGTTATGCTTAATAACTTTATGTTATACTTAATACATTTAGTTATGCTTGATAACATTATGTTATGCTTTATAATATTGTGTTATGCTTGATAACATTGTGTTACACTTGATATCAAATTTATCGTTTGCCTCTTAGTTACTGTTGAATGTCGTGATATATATTCGTGCATTCAATGTGCAATGAATGTTAAGAGTAGTGACTGCTGTATTTGAAATGAGGAAATGTCATTTGTAGTTGTACTTTATTTGTAATATGAAAGACATTTTCAACAAATTCTTCCTTGATTTACAGCTGAGAACATTAAATCCAACGCGGTCTGATTGCAATGGTTACTATGATTACAATGGTTGTGCCCGTGTCTTTAGTTTATCCTTAATACCATTATGGGTATTAAACAGAATATTAAATGAATATTTAAGAAGCTTTCTCCCACATTCATACTTTAAACTAAATCTCTGAAAACATATTAAAGAAGCGTCTGTAAGATAAAAACTTAAAATAAATACCCACAAGGATCCCTAGCGGGATCCGTTTTTCATTTATTTTAGGGTTAGATCCATTTCTTTCATCTTTTTCATCAGTGTTCTTTTGACTAACTCTTGTTCTTTCCCGACAATGATACTATAAGAGTATTCAAGAGCTAGGTTATCTTCTTTTTAGGTTATTAATTTTTATTAAGGTTATTATTTTTATGTTATCATACAATGATGACTTACAGGTTTCAGCCTTTAAACAACAATAAATAAAAATTCTAAATTTCGTTATTGTGAAAGTTAACTAGTTTGATATGACTCTATTCTAAAATATATTTTCTACAGCAAATGAAAAGCTTACTCACAATTTTCTAAAACAACAGTTCAGGAGTTAGGTTACAAATCTGAGTTTATTTCGGTATTTTTAAAATTACTCATAAATCGTACATTTTTGATTATTGCGTTTGGTAAATTTACTAGGAAACTGATTTAGTTTATAAATCTACATATTTAATTAACATGTTATCAATATCGCCTGTGCGGTTATTGAGATATTCGATATACGAAATGGTTTGATTTTTTTTTTAACTGATCTTGTTTATTTGGAGATGGTGAACAAGATGGTAATGTAGACGGAATTAAGTTTATTTTATATTAAAGCTTTATAAAAATCAGTTATCAAAATTAGTACACTAAAATTATGGACGATCAAAAAGTTGAGGATTTTTTTGAGTTGCAGTAGCCCATTTTATGTTTTAAACACTAGTTGTTAGCTATACAGCGGATAATTTAAAAATTCAAAGATTTTCAATTACAAACATTTTAAGTCATTCAATTTTTGTTTTCGTATTTTTAACGATTTCAGAGTAAACCTTGTCAACAATATTTTTTTGAAAACTATAAACTATTTTTGTGTATCATCAACTTTTTGTACCGTCTCAATAAATTATACAGTTATAAAATAAAACGATATCTATTTCATCGTCTTATAAAAAGAGAAGAAAAGAACATAAAACCCTTAAATAATGTCTGAATTAAAAGAGATCAACAGTTCGACAATAAAGACCTGATAGGAAATATTAAAGAGAGACTACATAAAAATAGGTGTAGTTCCAGATAGGCGCCCTCTGGATTAATATAGTACAGAAGGCCCCTAAGAGCTTTATTGATTTCACCAATTACAAATACTAAAATGAAAGGTGTAAATGGATATTAAGAAGAGCCGACGGCTAAGAAATTATTTGCAACCCCTAAATACACCCCTTATCGTTAATCTATCCAAATGGACACTCTATATTTCATGAAACCTTCTTTAAAACAAAACACCAATTTATGCTATATTGATTTGATGAGCTACAGACACTATCAGCTGTTTACTAAAAACACAAATGTACGATCAGGACTATTTTGGTCCACTTTGGATTATCTTATCTGCCATAAGATCACTATAAACATACTTCAACTATAAATACGTTCTACATTTATTAAATTTTATTTTTTGACCATCTAACAGATGTGAATAGTAGATTATGAATTTGATCGACATATCTCCAGGCGATAGTTATTTTGAAGGATGATGAAAATATACCTGACAGGTTGTTCAATTGTATTGGAAATAAAATGGTATTAAACGTGTGATTTTCCTTGAAACATTTCATTAACTTAATGTTTCGTTGTTCGTTCTGGGTTTTTCCAACATCTGTTTTCTTTTTCTTTTTAATTCATGGATATGGCGTATTGTGCAAAATATTTATACGATACAACACCCTTTAGATAAAGTACACAAAGTAGTCGCTATTATTAAATGTAATGGTAGAATTAAATCAAATTAAATCAAAATAAAACTGTGTAATTAAATTGAAAAACAAAACTGTGAAGTAGACTATCAAGGGCTCACTTATACAACTGAATTATTATAAGAAGGAGTCCCGTAGAATAGGACAGTGTCAACCTCAGTATGTAGCCGTAATAGTTGTAGTTTTGTGGGTTAAGTTCAGAATGCGCTAGTTTTGAGTACAATGAATTACAGCATGCTGTATTTGAAGTTACTACACAGCAATAGGTCGTTAATGACAGCAATAAAGCCTCTATTTTTCAGGCTCACGTAATACCTTGAATATGGACAATGTTAATTTGTCGAAATCAATGCCTATAGTGAATACGGTTGTGACGATTCCGAGGTACCCTAGCGGGATCTACACCTTGTCTTATGTTAGTTCACTTTCATTCATTTACTATCAGGCCTTTCTTAACCTCATTTTTTCTCTCTTCTGAATCAAAAATAGTTAAAGTATTTTAGAGCTATCGATTTGTTTTATGTTAAGAAGTCACGAAAGTTTCCCCCTATAAAAAACGAGGAGAAGAGTACATACAGTTAAGAATTTTAGCTTTTATGAAAAGAAAACAATATCTTATAAAATACCTTTCTCCTCAACATTCACACCCGGTCATAGACCCTCCCGTCATGTTAACCAGTCTCCACTCTATCCTGTTTTGCGTAGCGACCCACCATCTATCCTCAGTAAATCTCCATCCACATCCTTCTATACTGTCGTTCGAGGTCTTCCTCTTCTCACTCACGTTATATTTGGGATAATCATCTTCAACGCCCTATCCTGCGCCATATCCTTTACATGTACAAACCATACGATTCTTGTTTGTTAGAACTCACAATATCTTCACCTTCCGTAATATATCGGACTCGTTGTTACTCCTACTCCACCATTTCTATATTTTATTCGTCCACATATTTTCTAAATATTTCCCTTTCGTTTAGTATTGCGTGGAAATATTTCGATCGTGGTAATCATAGCTCAACAAATTTTGGTTTTTAGAATAATGTGGATAGTCTCTTGTCGGTCGACTATTTTCAAAACAGCCCAAATAAGTGAACCGATCAAATACGTACGTGGTTTATTAATTTTGGAGAAAAAAATGTTTTTGACAACTCAACATTATGAAGATGGTTGCCATAAGACTAAAAATTAAAGATAAGATTGGTTTAAAATCAGTTTTACGGAAAATCTAAAGTAAACTAAGGAAATCTCACTGTGCTCGTCATTAAAATGCTGGATGGGAGTTATCGGATAAAAAAAATATAAGTGAATAGCGTGGGGCTACTTAAAAGTTTGAACATCTCGCATGAGATATTGATCAGAAATAGATAAAGTTTGAAGTTTATTTTCGTATCTTAAGTTCCATACCCCAAATAACAAAATAAAACCCCTGATTACATTCGTTAGTGTTTCTCCCCCTCCCCAATTTCTTACTAAGAGTATTTTTTAAAAATTAAATTTTGGCTTTTTGGTTTAGATCATACATCTTGGCATTTCACAAACATTTTATTTAAATTATTTCTGTTGTTTCTGAGATATTAGATCATATACAACTGTGTCCATGATCTCATTTTTCCTGAAAAGACATTAATTTTAGATAAGCGAGCGACCACTATTTATCTTCCTTGAGCTTTTATAACCTTTCATGAAAATCGATATAGGTAATGTTGAAATAAAATGGAATTCTGACTTTTGGTCTTATGGTAGCTTTATTTTCATAAATTTATAACGCCATCGTTTCGTTTCTTCATACTAATAAATATAAACGTATTTTGATCAGATGGAAACAAATTATTTTTGTTATAATTTGGTTTAGAGAATGAGTAATGAGATATTATTAGTATAGTTTTTATTCCAATTAATTATTTACTTTATGTTTAGAAACATATTTCAAACTATCTTTAAAATATTTTACTTCTCTACAAACTAGTAGTCAATATACAATTAATCGCCAACATTATATTACGCTGGACATTTCTTTCTCTACTTTCTCACATCAATTTGCCTTAAGCTTTTATTTTTCATTTGCTTTTGTGATCGGACACGACTTACATTAGAACTTTTTTATGCTAAGTTGTAGAAAAATGTTACGGCGAGTGTAGGCAAAGCAGTACAGAGGAACAAAATGTCTGACAATGTTCATAATCTACCAACCTGAGGCACCACTGCCCACAATACTACATGAAGTATTTATAGCTCAACTCATAATAATTAATATCCAACTTTCTATTTATATATGTTATAAATGGTATGGTGACAAATTACATTGCCTACAGGTAACGTGGTAAAAAAAATACTTATATACGCGTTAAACAGGATATAATTTTAAGCCCTGAAGAATGTATCATTGGAAAATGCTAACAGCCTAATGGAAATCAGTTTCAAGACTAACCTGACTCGTTCATTCATCTGTAATATTACCAATTTTTTTAAATCAAAATATGATTATAATCTGATTAAGAATTTGTTGCAGAAATTTGAGATGGGCATTTGTAGAGACACACTCATTTAAGTAGAAGTAGTTTATGTAACGATTTCAGACAATCGTTACAATAATTTCAAGATATTTACAAAATTACGTTGCATATTATTCGTAATTTGTTTCCCATATTTGAGACGGGAGTTAGAGCCACTTATAAATATGTATTTCAACGACTTCTATACTATTCAACAAAGGCACGTTCATTAGATAAATTTTGCACACATTTTATGTCTATAAAACCAACTGAAGATTATAATAAAATTATTGAAACGTCTTCTTTAAAAGCACACATTCTCACATTATTTCTAACATTTTTCTTGACGTATTGTCGTAGTCAATTACACCTTTCTTAATGTACTTTAACGTTAAAAAAGTTTTTTCGTGCTTTTTTCCACTAACTAATTATAAACCAGGAAAACTTTAGATTCGGGGGAAAATAATTAATTGGTATTTATCTCTGTAATAAAAGTATCTTGACAATTTTCCATTAAATAAAAACTTTTAAATTATTAGCAAGAAACGTATGTGTTTCGTAATATATGATTTTTGAGGATTTAAAACATTGAAAATGCTTTACAAAAAACGAAGATATGTAAGTAGTTTAATTTTTTTAATTACGTCAACAATTTTAGACTAGTAAACTGTTTTACGATTTATCAGGGGAAAACCTAAAAACTCCGGAAAACTGGCATTTATAAAATATTTTATTCATATCTCTATAATCCAACTAATTTTTTAAATAAAAATATATCTAGCGGATTCTAATAAATTCGTGATTAAATTTCCAGTGTTAATTCAGGTAAACAATAAAATATGAGAAATTGTACACAATTTGATGTTAACAAAAATGTCGTTTACTAAATAATTATTGTGTTTGAACTAGATTATTATTATCCCTCTAATTAAAGAACAACTAATAAAATTGCATACAATTAACATTTTTTGAATTTTATTTAAAAAATTTCGTATTTTATCAACTTGTATCAGAGAAAAATAAAAAAAGGAAAAACTTCACGTTCTAAAATTTTTGTGACTTTTTTGATAACATACATATTGACACAGATTAATGGAAAAATCCGCGGAAAGTGTAGATTGGTGAAAGGATCTTTGTTTTCATAAAGAGTATGGGTTGAAAAATATCTCTCCTAAATTTCGTCTTTACGGCTATTATTTATTATTCTACTTTCCCATAGTCGTTATAATCATTAAAAAAACTTTGTTTTGAATCAAAATGTGAAGATATTTTCATCTTTTACAGGAAGGAAAACATAATATTCAATTTACAAACAAGGAAATAATACTATATTTTAAAATGATTTAATCAATCGAAACAAGTAGCTTACAAAGTGCATCTGTTTACTTAGCTACAAATAACAGATTTTAACAGAAAGTTGTATTCGTTTATCTAACAAGATTTCTTGATCGAAAAATCATTTCAATGTCTGGTTTTAAAATGGTTGGTCGTTCAAGACTTTCATTTCCTCATGACAGTTGGACCGATATTGACCAAATTTGGTAGGATAATGTTTGGCAAGTCACTGTATAAAGGCATTACGGTCTGTTACATCGAGTAGGCTGTAAATAACAGGAAATCGTTTACTGAAATAAATCTCCAAAAACCCACAACTTAAAGAATGCTCTTCAAGGCTAATTTGTGTTGAGTTAAGGAGGAGATTTAAATAATTGTTATGTATAGAAATCTTTAGAATTTCCATGAATTTTAATCAATTTTAAATCACATTTTTTATTACAAATATACAATTCATTATAATATTAAAATAGAGAACATTAATGAACATATTTATAATTGTTTCAAAAAGTAATTATTGAAATAATTTTATATGTGTGTTTGTAATGTACAATTTGATTACTTAAATTCCAT
The DNA here is from genome assembly GCA_963513935.1 of Aphrophora alni. Lineage (NCBI taxonomy): Eukaryota > Metazoa > Arthropoda > Insecta > Hemiptera > Aphrophoridae > Aphrophora > Aphrophora alni. The sequence goes on along the minus strand of OY740771.1, from coordinate 101,293,439 downwards.
ATTCCGTCATATTAATTGCATTTTTAATAGTATTACTTAGAGAAATGTCTTTTATACTCAAATATTACTTTATGCTTTTCAAATAGTGTTATAAGTTACTCACTAACTTTGAAAGAATTTGACACAAACTTTCTCACACACCCATCTAAAGTCACTTGTAAGCAAAAGAAAAATTGTCACAAAAATTTCACGAGATGTAGTTTATATGAATGTATGTGTAGATACATTTTTTCTTATTATGTATGTCAATGTATCATTACCAGGTGATAATTTAATATATCTAAAAATAAAAAAAAATAAAATGTTAAGACAATAGTTTCTTGACATAGAAATAGTAATAAAATAACATTATTAATTGTTTATCAATAATTTTAAGGTAAGTTGAAAGTCAACTCAATTTTTGTAATAGAAACCAAAATGTTGATTGTGCATTCTAATTGTAAACTTAAAATGATTTTTTTAACTCGACCATAATTATTTTTGAAAATAAGTAACAAAATATGTGTAAATTTTCTGAGCTTCAAGAAAGTGTTTCTAGAAAAATTAAATTTCAGGCTCTATTTACAAGAGAAAAATTGTTTATTTTAACCAGGTGTACTTCAGAGAATGTTTTCTCAATTATTTCATTGCAGTCTCTTGTAAGTTTGCTTTTAAATAGATGTTTTACGAGAAACAAATTCCTAAAGGTCAGGAGTTCTCAAAATATTTTATTTAATATCTTGAAAAATATGTTTGGTTTATCAAAAGTTATAAAAAAGAATCCTTTTCTTGTTTTAGTGTTAATATGAGTGCACACAAAAAATATAGTTTTCACTTTAAAACAAAATGACCTTGAAAACAGATCAAACGAAATAATAATAATGATATGTTGTTTCAACCTACCAAACAACTTTTTTTATAATGTTTCCCTCCGAAGCTTATAGTTTTTGAGATAATAATTTATCTCAATGTAAATGATACTCCCTATATTACTGTATAGTCAAGGAAGCAGTTATACTTACTTTCGAGTCCAAATTACAGTAAAAATTATATTTCGGAGAGGGTAATTTTATTTTAAAACTCAAAATATTTAGTGTGCCAGATATATACGCCATAAGTTTTGTACGATGACCTTAATTCATTACACACAGTTTAAGTTGCAAGTGGTGTCCTTTTAATTTTTTTCAAAAATATCTCTATAAAAAATAAGATAGAAAATTTGTTTAGCTATTACATACTAAAGAAAATTTAATTTGTCCTAACTCAATCTATAAATTGTTGAGTAGTAATGTATACTCAAAGTTGAAGTTTCTTATACAATAGCCGATGACATAGTATTTATTTATAGATTTTGATGAAACATTACAAAAATAAGTTAGTCCATCAGGGTAATTTCATAATTAAACGACAATTATAACAAGTAAAATTTTTAGTAGAATTGGACTTTAAAATTGTAGATTTTAAGAATAATTCAAGTTGCAAAAGGAAATTGTTAAACTTTGTATTTAGTGTGTATTTTTTAGCATTATAAAGAAGTGAATTTACAATAGTCGTTATGTTTAAAAATTTAGTGAACTGTGAATATTAATGACTTAAGCTAGGACACAAATCGCATTTAAAAGAAGATTATATTTTATGAATAATTATCGGAAAAATAAAAATGAACCTTGAGCTGACCTGTCTCGTAAAAGACGATGTATGATAATAAGATTGATGCTTAGGATGAATATATGATAAAAGAAACTTAAGTTAAATTTAAATTATTGAATATCTTTAAATTTATATAAAGATATTTGTTTCGCAAAAGAGAAACTTCAATATCAATATCTCCCATAACAATGCACGTAAAAAACGCAATAATAATGCGAATTATTTAAAAAAATATATATTTTAAGGAAATAAACAGTATAGTCACTTCAAATGAAATAAATTCATTTTTTAGAAAAAGACAAAATGAAACAATCAACAAATATTCTTAAAATATTATTACAAATAGTAAAAACACAAACACAAAAATCAGTAATAAATTCAAATAAACAGACTTATCCAAAGTAGTTAAAAACAAACGACATTAACAAAATAATGTATTAAATAACAAGTTAACCCTACATTGCTTCATTAGAAATATAGGGCAAAAGGTAAGATATGTTTGGAGGCGTCATCTTTTAAAAAAATAATATTGGCTACGGAAATTTACGCTAAAAGAATTCACAACTGCTACAAGTCGTAGTTAAAGTGAAAAACTTGCCTACAATAATTAGAGCACTTTTTATGACAATTTCCTAAGAGCAATCATGAAATGACAATATACATAACGCACTGTGTCTTTTGTTTTTTTAAGATTGTAAACAGTAAAAGAATAATAATGTGTAAATAAAAATAATAATGTGTTTTTAGATTTTTACTATGAGCAATGTAATATCTGAGCTACTTACAATTATTGCTTTCAAAAATATTTCTCAGTAATAAACATTTGTTTTAAACCAAGTCTCAGTAATGAAATTTTTATCATTTATTACAACACAATAAAATAACGTTTTCTGAAAGTTTTTAAAATGTGTCCCTTCTGGGATATTTTAGATTGAAAATGCCCAATTTTAGATAAATCGCAATATTTGAAGATCCATTAAAAAAAGGATGCAACTCTCTGCCTGAAACGTTTGAGGGAAGTAGTTCACTACAAAGAACTTTAATTCTGGAAATTTCTTTCAACGTTATCATTTTTAATTTTAAAAGTTTTTTTATTATTTGAAAACGTTACCATTTAGCTTTTTTTTTTTTTTTTTTTTTTTCATTTAAATTTAATTAAATAGGCCTTCATATAATGGAAATAAGATATTGTAAATTTTATACTGTCTCGTTATCGTGGTTTTTGTTTAAACTAAATATCTTTAAAAACCAAGAAACTGCAGAGTTTAACGCTAACCTCTGTAAAATACAAAACAGGCTGACACCAATAAATAAAGGCCACAAAAAAAAAAACAAAAAAAACTGAACATCTAAAAAATTAATGAATATCAGTTTTCAACTCTCTGAATATAGTACAAACAGGTAAAAAAAATCAGTACCTTTTCAAAATTATTTGGTTAATTTGATATATATAATGACCAAAGAACAAGTAAATTGAAGAAATACATTTTTCTTGTTGTTTAAAGGTGAAATACCTGTTGGTCATCATCGCTGAGGAAAAAGAGAACATAAAATAATAGTGTTATTATTTTAGTTTTGTTATTTATTAGTGTTACCCCCCTTGTCCTCGAATAATTTAATAGTGTCAACGTCGGAAGAAAACAAGAGTTAGTCAAGAAAGACCTCATAGAAAAAATGAAAAAGAGGAATCTAACACAAGACTACCTGAATAAAAGTGTACATCCAGTTAGGATATCTCAGAATTGCCATACACATACACACTATAAGAGGGGAATAATAATAAACATACTAACATTCATACTGTTAAAACTCACATTTATGTACTTCCATCCATTAACAATCTTTGGAGAGGTGAGTAATATTATTATTAATTAACTGGATAGAATTGAGAAAGTTTGTGCAATATTTTAGCAGTTCATTTTAAAAAATGTTTTAATTAGACTTTCAATTTTATCAGATTTGTGTGACAGCATTACGTTTTAATATATTCTAAATAATTCACCAGCAATTCGCTTTTACAGAGCACAACTTTCGTTTTCCTCAACTTGCCACACAACTCTGTAATTGTTTCACCCACGTCATCGGACTTCACCGTTTGACACATCAGTTGCTTCTTCTCTCCAGTCCACTGCACTCAATGACTCGACAACCTTATGACATCTAGGACACTCATTCTTTTGTTGCTTTATGAATCAATGTTACGCTTATGAATATTAAATTTAAGTTGTAAAATATATTTCGAAATTTAATATTGAACGTCGTAAATTTTAAATAAACTGTGCAGAAATATTGCACAAAGTTTCTCACTTAAGATGAAAAAAATTTAAAAGATATTAGTTTTCATTATTTATAAATTATTCCTTGCATTTCTATTATTTTAAATTTTAGAAACTGGTTTGAACTGTTCATCTCCACATTAAAAAAATAATTTAATCAATATTGGTTTAGTAGATTTTTAAAAAATGCGTTTTTTATAACAGCTCTTCTGCAAATTAAGTTTGTTGTTATGATTAACTCTTTAACTTCCTTTTTGGAAAGTTAAGCATCTTTCGTTACCAATAAGCATGTTTACGTATGTAAGGGCTATATTTACAAAAAAATGATCAAAAACGTTGGAGCTGATTATAAGAAAATCAAAAAATATCGAAAACAATAAAAAAGGCACCACATTTGACCAAAATTTACCTATGTAACAAATTTAAGAAAGATATTACTCTGTTGGCATGTGATTTACCAATCAACTCATTTTCTCTAACATCTTTTTTTTTATATATCTAATGAAGTAAAAACAACAAAATATCTGAACGATGAAATGTATATACATTTTACAGATATCAGAAAATTACTATAGTATAATTTCTAATAGTAATACAATAGCAAATAAAAACGCTCAGTAATAGCTTTGTTATTTGGTTCCATTACATATTAGATGACATCGAACTTTTATTACTCATATTCTAGATTTTGATCTTCCTCATAGAAATACAAAAGACCATGAAATGTCCAGACACCTTACTGAATGGAGTAATTGAAACCATTTTTAATAATTTTAACTAAGTAAACATATGAGATGCAGTAATTTTTATCCAATTTTTCCAAGTTTGTTACGTCGATTCAGATTTAAAAATCGAGTTTGTTTACCATAAAAATCGGAAAATTTCAAAATGTTGGTCGATAAAAAATATCAAAAATAGTTTCTTTCGTTCGTTTGTGTTCTTCTAGGATACATATAAACATATTTTGTACAACAATCTCCTTATATTAATGAGAAAGTCGACGTCCCCAAACACAGAAAGCAACAAATATTCGCGTCATCAAATTTTTATTTTTATATTATTGTAATTTAATAAAATCCCGGAATTACATAAAATAATAATGGTTAGTTTTTAAACAGAAATTAATTATTGAATTTTTTTCAAATACACTAAACATTGCATGAGTTATGGCTTGCAGTTTCTGCAGAGAATGACAATCAAAGTGATTTTGTGTAAAATTATCTTCTTAATCGTCGAGTAGGCGCCCCCTTTTTCACCAATTACTATATTTTTCTTAGTAATAGACCCTCTGGTGATAGATATGATAAAAAGTTTTCAATTTAGGGACACAATTATTCATCAACATGAAATAGAAATATACAAGTTTATATAGTAAAATTTAAGAAATTAGAAATAAATAAGACAAGTCCTTACTCATATTAATAGTCAAGGAACAACAATATCAGTTGAATACTTAGAGTATGTACTACCTACGTCTAATTCGCAGACTTATGCCCGTAACTGATAAGAATAATACAATTCTTTCTAATACAAAAAAATAAACAAATTATAAACTTACATAACTTGATGTACCATTTCTAATAACTTTGACAAAAGACTTTTTTATAAATGCAAAGCACTCACTTTATTCACTTTTGACTATAAAACGAGAGATCAAAGAACATCCTTTATCCACATAACAAAATTAAATTATTGTATTACTGAAACAAATAAATTTAAACCTATTTTTCAATAATAATGAAGTTTTTAGGTTTCACCACGGTAAATAAGTACATTAAATTAAAGCGCCAAGAGATTTAGTTAACGCATTAGAGATTTGGCCATAGTCACCTTACAAATATAGATTAATTTTAAATTAGGAATATTAAACGTAACAAAATAGGAAAAACTATAAAATTGATTCAATTTCTAAGGATAGAAAGCATCCCATTATTATTGTTTTCCTTGGTGAACGCTTTGAAGGTCATTTCAGAGTCAACTTTAAAATATATATAACATACCTAATACATATATAGTTACATGTATTTACATCAACAAATATGTATAAATAAATTGAAAAATATTATAAACACAATAACTGTGTTATATTTCAATTTATATATGCAATACTTATATGTCTATTAAATAAGGTATTTTTGAATTCCCTTATTAGATGGTCATTAATTTTTGGTAACAATATATTTAGGGTATTTCATATTCTATGGGTCCAGAGGTTTAAACAAGACGTTCTTTATTCATTCAGTAGCACAACTATGTAGATATAGAGATTATGTTTTAATAGGTAACCTAGTCAGGCTTAATATATTTAGAGGAATACGCGAAAAAACATGTTACTCCTTATAATCCTTAGGGTCGATTTCGGGAAATCCCATCTTATAGGGCCGTATGATGTGAAAGGAATATACACCTATAATGTCATATTTCTACATCATGTCAAGCTATAGAGCTTAAAGTATAAAAAAAATTGTGAATCTAAATCCCTAAGGGGTCGAATTTAAGAAAATGCAATCTTATAAATAGAAGGAATATAACTCCATGAAGATCACAATACCCTTTTTAGTCACAGTGGGCCGCAGTGACAAGAGGCTGTATAGCCTCCCTCGGACCTCAAATTCACTAAGAAAGTTGGTTATTCAAGCCAGTTGAGATTTTTGACAAAAAATTAATTTTATATATATTAATAATAAAAATTTTTAAACGAATAAAATCAAGCTATTTTTGGCCTAAATATTATTTTACAAAATACCTATGATTTATGGACTTTCAAAAATATTTTACTTTGATATCATCAATTTTATCAAAAAGACTTAGAAATAAAGATTGTTTATATAGATGTAGTAAAACATTATTATTAATATTATTGTTGTTATTTTTTTATGTTACAAAAATAATAATGGTGGAAACATGCTAAAATAATTTACAAGCTTTATAAGTCAAAATAAACATTTTTTTAATTTATCTCTTTCCAAAAACTCCGAGTTGAAATTCTGAAATCCTGAATTTCAATTTTTTATAATTTAAATTAAACCAAACAAATTTTCAGAAACAATTTGTTTCTTTTTGTTTTAGAATAAGATATGATAGTAAAAATAAATTGTATTAAAAAAAATTATCTTGCAATGACCTCAAAGCCAACCATCACACTAAGTAAATAATGTTGTGTTTTTTCTAACGTCAAAATAAACTATTTTCTTCTGAAGCACTATTTTCGGGTAATGCGTATTCTTGGGTTATTCCATTCTTTCAACTAAAATGACTTACCACTTTTATTTACATATATTATTCACCAAAACAGAACGTTTATCACATGATTAGGAGTGTCTATCAGTAATAATATTGTAAATTAGACTTTAAAATGGATCTCCATTAAAATATAAATTTAAATAAGAATTAGCATTATAAAAGAGCTGTTAAAATGTTTCTAAGTCATCTCAAACAATGAAATTACATTAATTAAAATTGTGTAAAGTCATAAATTATTTATGAAAATGAGCATTGTATAAACTTGTTAATATAAACAGCAACTTACTTTACACAGGTTTATGAATTATAGAATACCAAAAATATATTTTAAAAAATCACAACAATATTGAAATGGTTCAATGAAGGAACATTCAGTGATTAAACAATACTTTCCATTTTTGGTTTATTGATTGTTTACACAATTTAGTTAAAGATTTAAAAAATGTTAAAATGAATTATAAATATTGCAGTTTTTTTGCACAATTACACCAAAGTATTTATTTAGAGAGAGAAAAAAATCACTGACGAAAATAATAATGATAACTGGGTTCGCCAAAAATTTATACAAAATGAGCTCATCCAAACATAAATAATATGATAGTATATTATATTTTTTCAACACAGTTTTCATATTAAATAAAGTTTTTAATTTTTTAATAAATAATTAACTTTTTTTACTTAGTTTTTTATATAGTTACTCCAAAACCGTTGTTTTCTTCTGATTGGTGGTTTCAATTATTGATCTTTCATTAACCAAAATTTATATAAAATCAGGAGATCAAATATAAATGTAATTTCACATACTGTCTTTCATAGCAGAACCATTGTGATTTTAGTTTTATAAACAGAATTTTTCGAGAGAGAGAGAGGAATTTTTTGCATTCGTTCTCGGGCCTAAAACATACTCAAACAAAGCTTTAAATAGTAGTTTTGAGAATACAAAATTATTTTGAGAAAGTTATCTATCTCAAAGAGGTACTTACGTCGAACGTATTTTAAGTAATTAAAAAAATGCGCAACAAATTCTTAACACCAACGAAATCTATTATAAACAGTTTTTAATAGTGTCTCTATTTCTCTCTCTCTATTTCTCTCTCTCTCTCTCTCTCTCTCTCTCTCTCTCTCTCTCTCTCTCTCTCTCTCTCTCTCTCTCTCTCTCTCTCTCTCTCTCTATCTCTCTCTCTCTATCTCTCTCTCTCTCTCTCTCTCTCTCTCTCTCTCTCTCTCTCTCTCTCTCTCTCTCTCTCTCTCTCTCTCTCTCTCTCTCTCTCTCTCTCTCTCTCTCTCTCTCTCTCTCTCTCTCTCTCTCTCTCTCTCTCTCTCTCTCTCTCTCTCTCTCTCTCTCTCTCTCTCTCTCTCTCTCTCTCTCTCTCTCTCTCTCTCTCTCTCTCTCTCTCTCTCTCTCTGCAGATTGTGAAAATATAATTAAAAGTCGTATATTACTTTTCTACTATGTTGAACGTATGAATTTAATATATTTTGAAATGAAATAAAGACAATTTATTATTATAATTTTTATATCTTAATATATGTAGCTGTTATATTATTTTTCCTACTCAATTATATCGCTTATATACATTTATGTATATATATTATGAATCAGGTATCAAATTTTATGAAAAAAAAATTTATTTATTTAAAGATTTTGGGTAATATTAACAAAAATTAAAAACTCATTTTATAATAAACGGTATAATATTCGTTTTATGTTACGTATTTTATTTCGTTAATAACAAATTGTCGTACAGCATAAAAATTATTCGTGGAATTTAATATCAAATTACAAGTATGATCAATTAAATGTTTCTTCGAATTAAATTTCGTAATTTAAATTAATTAAATTAAAAATAATAATTGAAGATTAACTATTTACGTATACTGTATAGTTAATATAGATCTAATGTAAAACGATATTTTATCAATAATGGAATTAAAAATACAGATATGACAAATAATTTTGTCCAGTGTATAAAATAAATAATAACGTATAAAAGTTAGAAGAAATCACAAGATTAAAAAAAAAAATTAATCCACACTTTGCAGAATAAAACTTGAATACAGATAATCAAGTATGTTCGTAATAAATCCAAGAGAACAGAATCAAACGAAGGCAGACACTAAGAAAGAAAAAGTGTAATCCAGTTTGCTCCGATATGGCAACTGTAGGGGAAGAGAGAGAGGTCACTGTAACATAAGGTTACTTGTGGTTACATCACATAAACATAACCAAACTTCACACTCTGCCCCCTTCCCCTCTCACTTCCCCACTTGTGAATCATACTATACATTTCCCACTTATTTTGGGAGATTCCTTAGTTTACTCCCACCCTTAAATCTCCGCGGAACTAGTACACTATAAAAGTTGCTTGAGAAGATTGAAGGCTTACCAGTTGTGTGCATAAGTGTAGCCAAAGCAGTTTGTTGCAAGCGAGAGTCTTCTTTCTATTATCAGCCGGCATTTATAAAGGAGTTATTATGTTTATTTTGCAGGTGAGATATGATGTGTTTTATTTGTAAAATGTTTTAAAATATTTTTCTTATCTAGTATAGTAGGTTATTGTTTTAACATCGATAAATTTGTTAAAATTGTATATTAATAAAACGATTAAAATTCATGAAATGCAAACTTGTACAATATATTTACAATATATAACTGTACATTTATTATTTTTTTAATTACAATCATACTATTCTTAATAATTATTTTAAAATCCAAAAATAACTAAAAACAAAATTTCAACGAATATCTCATGAACATTTAACTCAAATTTTTATTAAATTAGAGATTTAAGTCCAAAGTACAACTTCAAAATAACTAACAATTTAAATATTATAAATTCTTTTGAATTATTTTATAGTTTTTTAATAAATTAAATATTTATTATTTGTATTGTGTAATTTAGCTTTTTATTTAATATATCTTTTTTTTCTACTACTACTTAAAAAAATATATAAATAAACCAGTTTGCGAAATAACTCAACTATAAAGATTTATATGTATTATTTATTACAATTCAATCTTTACGCTATTCAAGATTCAGATATTTAATCAATTTAAAAACTGCAAAAATTATAATATGATTTTAAAATTATTTTTATTAGAACTTTAAGAAGCAGAATTAGGACATTTCAATTCATTTTAACATTACATTTTATGTTATTAAGAGTGGGAAGTTAAAATTTCATTGTAAAAATACGGAGTATTAATGATTACAATTGTTTAACCCCTTACTATATGCCAAATATTTACAATTTCAATAAAAGAGAAAACTAATATTTTTTCTCATAATAGAAAAAAAATACATTAATGATAAACTTTTAAAATAGGTGAATTATAATAGGTCTACTAAAAACGATTAAAGAAACTTTAATATCTTTTATAAACATAGATTTTGTTTAGGAAGTAATACAAATAAATAAAATTTATAATGACAAAATTTATATAAATTATCAAAATATAAATTTTTCACATCACATGGTCGAATAATGTTATATATAAGTATAGTCGAACACGGTAAAATCATACGTGAACACTTTTAATGAAATATTTCCCTTCAAATTGTTTAAAGAAAATTTATAATATCTTACAAATATATTTATAAAAATCGTATAGAATTTATTTTTTATTAGTGTGAAACAATAATAGATAAAAATTAGCAAACACATCAGCAAACATTTTTAAAGGTAAATATGATATTTATTGCAATAAAAAAAAACTGAATGCGACTAGACTCCTAAGTCCCGTTTTTAACGATCATTAAAATTTCTTATTTTAATTGATTTCAATCTATATATTGTCCTATTTTATAATAGAATTAGATGATACAAATAAACATTATTCTATTTTTTTTTTGTTAGGTAAGGAGCAAGCAAATAGTTAAAACCAAGATGAAATATGTACATAACGAAGTTTTAAATAATTAACCTGAAAGCCGAAACTAAATAAAACTCTATTAATATTAAATTAATTATTGAAATAACACTTTCTCTTTTCCCCTACTCCCTTTATATGTTGGGTTTTGATAAATGCATAAAGTATATATTTATTTATTTGTATGAAATGTACACATTTGTGATTTTATAGATTTATAAGTATTCATTTTTTCTGACAAAATTTATATTATTTATTAACATGCCTTATTTCAAGTCGACAGTAGTTCTTTGAATTAGAGTAATGGCTACATGTTTCGTTGCCAGAGGCAGCATCATCAGGCCAACCAATAACATTAACACTTTTGTTAACATACACATCACAAACATCTCGGCCTGGCACAAATAATAGTGCAGAAATGGCACTCCTTAAAAGTTAAAAATTGTTTTTTTACCCAATATTTTGACCACATGTTCACTTATTGAGTTACATTGCGATACAGCTACTTTAAACTTACCTTATCAGATATGTAATTTTCCCTATTCTAATGTTTAAAAATCGAATCATACATGTAGTTGGAGGTGAAATTTATTTTGTCGATTAAAATGTTGGATGGATTAGTCTTCTGGTGTTTATAAATTTCAAATTCCTCCTTAACGTCCATTTTATGCCCCTTTCTTAATCTGTGTAATATGGTCATATTTCTCTGTATGTTAGTGTAATTATGATGGTTATCCATTAGCTGTTCGGCATGTGATGAGTGATAGAATTTGTATTTTTGCTATTGGGTAAATGTTCCTTAAAACGTGGTTTAAAGGATCTACTAGTCTGACCAATATACTGTTTTTGACAGTCATCACAATAGACATGTAGCCATCACTCTAATATAAAGAACTACTATCGTCTTGACATAAGGTTTGTTAATTATTTAAAGTAGTTCTAAGGCAAAACAATGAATATTAATATCATTCGCATTTTAAATCACCAATCTTCAAATAGTTAAACTCCAGAGACTTACAGTTAGTTATGCAAATTACTAATATCAAGTTTTAATTCTTGTTTACATTTTTCCATCAAATTATTGAGGTTGTAGAACTGTAAACCAGTTCCAAGGTTATAAACCAGTTGAATGCATTTCCTGTATAACAGAACTGGTTCAAGTCATGCTATTAATTCTTGGCAACGCTCTCTGCTGGAAGTAAGTGTCAACACTTGAGAGCCATTAATTTGTCTTCATCTCACAGACGATTATTTTATTCGGTCAAACGTTAGAGAGAATAATTAATTGCTTATTATAATTGAATTCACGAAATTTGAGTTTATATTTCATCACTAAAAAAGTATTAGAATTGAATAAGTGTTGTAAGTTATATTTACTATAATAACAACAGAATAAACTATCATTACAGGTAAAAGAAATACTTTAAAAAAAGGCACGATGTGTTCTATTTAAATGTGTACTAAGAATTTGACCTAAGAATATTTAATTTTTCTCAAAAATAAAGTCAGGTTTCGTAAAAGTTTTATAAATTCTATGATTATTTTACTAAGAAAACGATATGATATAATCCCATAACTAATTTGTTTAAATCTAAATATTTCACATCTATCCTATATTTTGTAAAATTTTCTAATTCTGTCAAACACACAAAACAACAAAAAATGAATAATATGCTAATGAATTGGCCGTGAAAATAAAAACCAGATAATAAGGACATTATTATTGTAAAACCACATTGTAAAACTTCTGTTGTTTTAACTCTTAGTACAGTTTTTATCAGAATATTCATTGTTGTTTGATTTTTTTTTATACACCTTTGATTTTGTAAGACATTTGGACAAAAAAGTTTGAAGGAATCACACGCTTATTTGGATAAGGAGAGTGAAGCCTATAAAATATCAGTTCCTTAATAACTTTATTCCTATTGCAATTATAAAATACTTTAGAACACATCACACTGTATAAATGTTAGTACAAATACTGTACGTGTTCTCGTTCTTCCTTTTACATTTAATGTAAATATAACGTTATTCGTTAAAAATCACATTGACTTGTGGCAATCGTTTTTACCGACCATTCAAGTCTTCATGACACTCTTATGAGAAATATAAAATATTTAAGCCAAACAAAACCTTTAGAATTAATCCAATTAAGTAATAAATAATATGGACATCGGAATAAGTCAATTAAATTTATTTTTATTAATAATTTAATATATGTTCATTAAATTGTTACTGTATTTTACTTTTGATATTAATTAACCAGTAGACTTAAATATTTTCCAAAGTCGTTCTTGTAAGAACAATAAGAATGCCACAGCCAAAGTGAGTTTGTACCACGTAGCCTTGAATTATGTAATTGACATTCAGTAAGAGTGTAGAGACAACCATTGGATACATCCTTAGCAACGTTTCTCGCATTTTTTACAAGTCTTAAATCCTCTCTTGTATAATCTTCATTTGATTTGTTTCATTTAGTTAGCTAGATTACTCCTTTATTTACGCTTTTTAATTACACAAATTTTGTGGTTGAGTTTAGGCCTATACGTTAAAAATATAGACAAAAAAAAATAAGGCTGTACAATCTTTCTCATGAATACATGCGGAAATTAAATTAAGCTCAAAATATGGGGGGGGGGACTGCTATAAGTCTAATACTGAAACACCTGATTTTCTCCAAATTTATTTCAATATTTTTTAAATTAAATTTTGCTCAATGTTTTCTTTTTTTAAAATGTTCATCGAAATCATAAAAGTAAATTTTTACAAAATCAGATGTTTTTACTTTCGGTCTTATGGCAAATCCCCTTTCAATTATGAGCCTGATTGTAATCAGCTTTCTTTTATAGTCAAGGGTGGGGGAGTTATGTGCTCTTTATATTTAACTAAAAAAAGTCTAATCATAACTCAAAGAATCCACAAAAACATTTATTTTTTTTACTGAAATTACAGTGATCACAAAAAGTTATCGCAGAAACTAAAAATTTGAGTCTTTTGTTTGCTTCTATAGAAATCTATACATGTATAATTATTTTATTTTTTCAATCAGATGAAAACTTTAAATGGTGGTTATTTTAGCTAACTTTTTGTATTAATGTTTTCTACAAAATCTTGCTTTCTCTGATTAAATTTATATACAATATTTAAAATTCAATTTAATCTTGCTTAGTATGGTACCAACTTTATCTTTCATTAATAATAGAAACTACTGTCCTTCTGATGTAATTCATTTAAGAAAATCGAGAACATCGTTGAATGTATTATAGTGAAATTGTACTAACTTATTCAATGAAAAGCCGTCTATCAGAGCTAGACCTCACAACTATTTCACTATCTATTTATGTATACATCTCAGATACGATACAAGATATCAAACGTTCAAAAAGAAGTTTGTAAAATATTCAATTAAATAAATCTCGAACCTTCCAGATCAGAATAAATTGAAATCAATCTCCAACTATGGTATAATGATCCTGACACAATAACCTTAAGCAATATATTTTGTATGCAAGAAAAAAAAAATGTTTGAATCTAAATGCAATCAGTTTTCAATGACGTAACATTCTTCAGGTTGCGTTCCACTACTCCATCTATCTAGGAGAAAGTATAGCAATGAATTTCTCAAACATCTTCCATCTTGTTATATAATTACACAGACAATTACAATAATAAAACTTCCTATTCCATACACCAGTCAGATTTCGAAACAGCATTTAACCTTTACGATAATTTGTGTGAATTACCAAATATGTACTTGGAAATAACATCAGATCTTATTAATTTCTTGAACTTTATTCAATTGCGTATATCACGTACTAGAAATAATAGATTAGCCTTCTGAATGTAACGGAGAATCTTTATATCTAATGATGCTAGTAATTTAAACATTATTATCCACTTATCCTGTTGTAGTTAATGTAAAAGACTTGTGTGGGTGGAGAGAAAGGAATGTGATCAGAGAAAAGGAAATTAAAGACGGTTTAGAAATTAAATTGACTCTTTATCATGGACGTTGGGTGTGTAGTTACATAACTAGCTTTTAGATATCCGTATATTTTTTTATCACACTATTGAACCATAAATATATGGATTGATTTTAATTTTGCGCTTGTTCATTAGCCTAGTTAATTAATTTTTACCTAAGGATATTTAATAGACTACTTTTTTATTCTGTTTGAGAAAGGTAGCTAGAGGGTAGCAGAGTGCAAAGAAGGGCGCTGCATTACTGTCACAGTTATATCTGTACTAGTCATTCTAAAAATATTTCTTTTCACAACCGTTAACAATACTCTTTTTTCCTTAGTTTGAGAAGTTCTTTATAATGTTTTTATGGCAGCATATGTCCACAATAAATGGGAGGAAATTGGAAATTGTATTACTTCTTTTTCTCTTTATAGGTACTTTTTTTTTCGATTTATGTTTAGAAATTAAATCGTGAAATACAATGCAGTATTACTTCAATTCACTTACAGTTGTTACCTTGATTCTGTTCAAATTTATTATGGGTGAATTATTGTTTTGTAACAGGAAAATCATAATATTTACTAACGTAATAAATTAAAATATTTGCTACAAATACAAATATATATATATATATATATTTGATTTCTTAATATAGGCCTATTGTTTAACAACTATACTAAATTAATTTGCTCCTTTTATATTTTTTATTACTTCGGCTCTATGCTATGTTACTAAAATGAGTTTAATTTGTTTTTCAGTAAAATGTTAAATATTTTTAAACAACGTTAAGACATATTATTATAACACTTTTATCGATTAACAGCAATAATCTCGTGGTAAAACAACCCGTAAAGGTCCTACGTTGCTAAACTTTTTTCACTTGAAAATGTATAGTCAGAACATAGATTTCCCGTCGGCGTAATTCCAGCTTTCTTATCCAGATTTCGTTACTAGTCGTAGCTTTCTACTTACCCTCAAGATTATAGATCAATATAGTAACGTATTGAGCTCACACTAGGATTTAAACCGGAACTGTTTGGATACTGAGCTAGAAATCTAGCCAATAAACCAAAATGGATCTCCTTATTCCATTGGTTACAAAAATATAAAGTAAAACCTGCGATAACAATTAAACTCTCCATATAAAGTTCGTTTAAAGCATCAAATTTGATCTTAAACCGTCTAATAATGTGACAAAAGATTTGAAGGAAGTTTTATAATTTCAACTCAAATATCTATACAGTAACGTATATATATCTAAACTTTTACTAAAATAAATAAGAAGTAAAATAAATCAATAAATAATACTAATATTTTATTAGTTCATTTCAGTAAAATTTAAATAACATCAACATTTCGTTTTAAACCATTTATATTTTGATCACAAAGTTGAAATTATCTAATTTTAATTATAGTTACAATATTTCTCAATAAAATAGGAATAGTTTTAACAACAAACTGTGTCTTACATTTACATTTATCATGTGTAAAGTAAATTTGATTAATTTTGTTTTAGAAAGATTAATATTTTGAAATTCATTCTCTGAATTTTGATCGATGCTCAGCTCAATGTGTGTAACAGCTGATAAATAATACTTAACAGCTGTAGGTAGTCAAGCATTAGCGAAGGAATGCTGTTTCAAATCACGTCACGATTTTTTAATCTTCTGTGCATTTGCTTTGTATTAAAATACAGTAATTTGCAAAAAGAAAGTGGTTAGATTATAATATAAAATTACAAACTGAAGACACATGAGTGATATTTTATAAAAGAGTAAAAATATTCGTAGTATACTGTAATGATCATATATAAATAAATTATTTATCATTTTCTCATTACATACGCAAAGAAATAAATCCAGCGAAAAAAATAATTAGTAATTTTAAATACACTATAAAATAGGTTTTTAAGTTATTTATAAAGTCGAAAGAAGTTACTTATAGGCTAGATGTTTTATATTATGATCTCACATTAAAAAAACATATTTAGAATTATTACATCTTTCTTTTTAATCTTGTTTCGTTGAACACATATTTTAATCCTAAACATTGCTTAGGACATCTTAGTTTCCAGTTTCAAAATGTCGAAATTAAACAATTATATTAATCTATACCAATAAAATACCTAATTTTCAATGTATGTTTACACTTGCACAATTATTATTGAGAACATTTCATTTTTATTATAGAGCCTGAGCAATCTTTATGATTAACTTTTTATTATTGAGAGCTATTTCGCCTGTTTGTTAGTAGTCTTCAGGATTTACACACATTTTTACTTCATACATGATAATTTTTTTAAACACATATACCTACATTTAAAAGTTAATAAATTAGTTTTCTGTCATGGGAACAAAAGCACTGTTCAATTTGTGTTTCTTTCACTACATGCATTGGGTCGATGAAACACTTAAAGATTATCCAACAACATTTAGTCTGATTACTTAACATTCTTAAAATATTACTAAATATCCTGGACTTCTTTTTGAAAATTACAACCTGATTTTATGGACAGATAAGAACAGGTATTACAGAAATATTTTCCATTTTCCTTTTGGCGTTTCAAAACCACAATGGCCTTTCACCACTGTAAAATTATACTGATTTATAGTAAAATGTATATATGACCGGAATGAATTCATCCTAAATCTTCCTTACACTCCTTAAGATATCTATGAGCTCCATGGGATAACCCTTGAGGACTTTAGTTTCTACAAAAGTTTGTTCAGCTATTCCTGAGTCTCCT
Organism: Aphrophora alni; assembly: GCA_963513935.1. NCBI lineage: Eukaryota > Metazoa > Arthropoda > Insecta > Hemiptera > Aphrophoridae > Aphrophora > Aphrophora alni. The sequence continues at coordinate 101,275,711 of OY740771.1, read as the reverse complement.
TTCATTGTCATTCTGAACCTCTGCTGACACCTTGTTAGATATGGCAAGGCCCTCTTATTGAAATGTCCTTATGATTCTAGTTCATTTAGACGTTTGTTAATAGTGAAAAAACCACGAAGTCATCAAAATCTTTTTTAAAAAAAAGATATAGTAAATAAAATAGAAAACTATAATCTTGAATAATATAATATCGTCGTAGTCGGAAGAGGGGAAGAGTTGGTCAAGAGTTATCTGATGGGGAAAATGATCTAACCTAAACGAGATGAAGATATGTGAAACTCCAGTTAAAATAACTCAGGATTGTCTCACTTCTACTCACTATAAGTGTACCCCTGAAAGACATGATCATAAATGTTTCAATAAACTACATCAATACAACAATCCTATAATCTTTAAAATTCACAACCTCATTCATTTTTTACCTTGATGATTTAAAGTTTAAAAGATACTTTCATCATTTAAAAAATAGACATCTATTTATTACCCCCACACAACTTCCAGGGTTTAAGATAATCATTCATGATCAAATCCAGTAGTCTCATTAGTACAGTGCAGGACGTTTTACATAAAATCGAGACAATTTTTTCTTTTAAAGGTATTCGGACAGTATTCAAGTTGGACTGGCTTCACCTTTATAATGAGGAAGCATTATGTACATTTCATCATCACCTTTCTCTAAACAAACAAGGAATTTATAATCTTTTGAAAAAAAACCCACAGTCAGCAAAGTCACTCATCAATTAAACAGATTAGAACGGAAATCGTTGTGACATTCAGTAGGTCATTCCCTCCTGCCATGCATGCCAAAGTAACTAAGTAGCAAATACGGAACTTTAGTGTTGTAATAGTGGTAGAACTGGATCAGCAAGATAATATAGATAAAAGTGAGAGTGGTTTGGCATGTTAGAAGGCGTCGAAGCGTTCCATCCTGACGTAACCAAGGTCACCAAAGTCAAGGCTCAATCTACTGTGTTAAATCACGACATGAAATCACCGTTGGTAAAGCTTACTACAATTGTGGTTATACAAACGTATGATTATATATAGCATTTACTTTCTCTGATTATGTTATGTGGAGAAAGTACTGTATGGAATTAAAGAAGGTTAAGGAAAAACAGAGTTCGTGTGTGTCTGACTTTGGTTGAATATTATTTTAATTAACATAATTTATTTATATAATACTCTTAAATTTAAACTTCCTGGGTACTTAGGGGTCACGTTGTCTTATTCTTCGACGCCGTAACGGGTAACCGTCTAAGCTAGAATAACATAAATTATGAGGTTTTTAAAAATCGATTTTAACAATTTTCTAGTTTTAAATTCTAACCAAATGTTACAATACAACCTATTGGTCGGTACCTTTCGAAATATTTACAGTAAACATCTTACTTTGAACCAAAAATAACCTTCAAGGACCATCAAAAAGTGTTGTTTATCTCGGTAAAACTTAAAAATATAGATCTTGTTCTGATAAAATACAACTCAAATAAACAATCTGAAGGCAAGTGAAAACAACATCTAACAGTAAACTATTTTAGCATTTTTTGTTTTAGCATACACTATTTGTTATAAATTTAAAATATTTAACATTTAGGAGAATTGAATCTCTACCTTTGATCGGATTCAATATTGAAAAAGATGTATATTGAAAAAGAAAAATAAGATACACTATTCTAAATTTATTTTAAAAAAACGTATTGATATGGTTTAGTCAAACGTTTACCATCATTTTTTAATATAAAAACTTAAACACGTAGTTTCAACAGTATAAATTAACATACAGTATGGAAAAAAGAGAAAAAAATAGTTTAAGACCAGGTCGAAAACTAAAACAAGTGGATTTTTTTCAATCCTCTCTCTTTTTTTAAGCTCTCGATTTATCACTTGAAAACGGTAGTTGATTTACACTCTCAAAACGTCATATATTATTTTTTAACTACAAAAATTATGACAAATACTGAATTAATCAATCTCAATAATATGGACAATCCGTCGTTTTAAATAACTTTAAAACTATGAAAGGTTTCTGTGTTTTTACCCTGTATAGGATTAAAATTTAATTTCAATAACGCTTCCATTTTAAAGATAGTGTTTATTAAAAATTATAAAATTAAATTATATAAACAATAAATTAAATTATTCACCTAATATGAATAAATTTAATACATTGTAAGTTTGTTGGAATAGTTAAACATTAAAATACATTTAAATGTCTATTTACTCATTGACTACTAACAAGCTTACATTGGATTTTACGATATTTTCCCGTTATAATATTTTATTGCTCGATCGTAAATAGTTTATAAAAATTATTTTATTTTATTTATCTACAATCTCTGACGCCAGGCATGAATCACATTATCCAATGGTAGATAAAAGTTGAATTGATCTTTGATCTCTTGATATCATTGGTTGGATGTTTTAATAAATTCAATAAAACGATTTTGTAAACCCAATATGACTGGCGTGACGTCACAATATTCACAGATCAAGAAGTAACAATACATATACCACACCTACTCTAAACTTGAAGAAAACAACAAAGAATTGCTTTTTAGATGACTCCTTCAACTTTTAATGCAATTTACTATTAAAACAGATCACAGTAAATAGAATACTGTACCTATTGATGTATATAAAACCTAGATTAATGATTACCTATTCTGAAAACAAACTTTACAGTTTCATTGGTAGGCGTTAGTGGCTGGTGACTCAATTTAAACATGGTAAATGTCCGATTAAAACATATTAACAATATAAACATACTGTTTGTACACAACACTGATAAAATAAAATAAAATCCCTACTTTTAATTTGAATAGTTGAGATATATTTTGATGAAATATCATGAGGTGGCCACATGCAAATCATTACATTATAATACAAAAGAAAGCAAGCATTTTTCCACCACAAACATTTTGTTGGAAAAATTGAAGTTTAATTTTTTGTCATTTATTAGATGTACAAAAATTTTGTTTCACCGAACACAAAAATCATCTAGATTATACTTTGGATTAAGTAATCTCTTAACGATACAAAATAGTGACTAATTTAAAGATATGGCACCGAATTCAAATGTTCAAACAATGTAGTAAAAAACCAAAAAATCTTTCTTTAATAATGCAATGAAAATATTCTTCAAAATTTTATACGGTCTGCACAAAAATTTAATTTTTATATAAATTATTAAACTGTCCACAAACAATCCATTCCACAATTTAAAATCATTTCTTAAACTCACACTTCTGGATGACCTGTATCATACAATACAATTGTAGAATCATTACAAAAAGAGACACAATATAGAAACTTAAACCATGAATTAAAAAAAAAAAAAAAAAAAAAAAAAAAAAACAGAGTTAACAAAAATAGATATCAAAGACTTTGTATTCTGTTATATATGAAGCTTTAATCTTTTAGTTAAACAAAAATGGCATGTGGATATGTAACACCTAAAGAAGATTACTTAGTTATTAAAGTCCTAACAGAAGTTGTGGGGTTTTTCCTTATTTCGTGGGCGTCATACAAAACCGAAATCAAAATAGTATATTTTTATTTATAACCAAAACCTACAACACATTCAATCTAAAAATACAGTTAAACCAATAACAGTTAAACAACAGAATGTTAGTCCTACAACAACAACAAAACGACGGCAATTTCGTTGAAGTTACACGATACTATACAAGGGTTCGTCCCACTTGATAAACTTCAACACACTTATATTGGCTAAGTCTAGTCTATTAAATGTCTTAATCAAGGTATATGACTTTCGACGATGCCACATTTGGGTCTATGGGGCAACTGCTCACGGAAGGCGTGTTGTCGACCATAGAAGGTAAATGTCATTTAACCAAGAGTTGATCGGAAAAATTATGGTTTTGATCTGTCTGGTATTTTTAAATAAGCTGTTTTAAGGCAACTGAATATTTAGTGTGATAAAAGTTATCTGATAAAATTAATCATTTTAAACTGGGAATTAAATATTTGAACGGGATTATAAATATTAACTGCCTTATTTTTAGATTTTAAGTAACATTCTGGTAGATAAAAATCAAAATTTTATATGCAGTTAGTATTGATATTGTTACTGCTACTGCTTATATTTACAATAATACTTGATAAAAAACTCACTTTATTTCATCTATGTTTTTAAATTTAATTTAACAGAAGTTTTACGTCGAGGCTTGGTATGTTTCCACTTTTTAACCTATAAAAATCGAAATTTGTGTTGAGAAGGCAAATAATACTTTTGATTAAGTCGTTACAGTACATTTTACTACAATTTCAAAGAGTACATTTTGAACAAAAATAAGAATTTTTACATAAAACAAATTTTCCATGAACAATTTTATCCACTATAATTTATTTTCCAAATGCGTGATTTGTTATGAATTTTGAGAAAACCTGGAACTAATCTCGTAACAACTTCTAAAGGCTAACTCGGTGTTTCAAGATACGTTTCAACTTTTATTTTAAAAAAATGAGATATTAATAAAACATTTCGTAAAATTGGAACATTTCTCTATTTTACCCTACGAAACCATCAGTGATTCTAATAAAAAATCTAAGCCATTATCTGTTATACGAAACTTTTACAAAATTTCAAAATTTATATTCATTTGAGAAAAGTTAGTTAAGTTTGGAACATTCCTTCATTTTAAAACTAAATAAATATTCTGATATATATATCCTTAACTGCCAGATAGTTTTTGTCAATTTAATTTACAAATTAGTCATTAATTTAAAATGAATTAAAATATGAAGTAATGTTACTCAGCATAACCTAAGACGTTTGTTAAAAAAACAAAGAAATTAAAAAAAAAATTTGAAAAATTGTTTACTTTAATATAAACAACTTCCACAGATTTGAAATTTCAATTATTTTATATACAAAAGATCCTTGAAAAACCAAATATATAATTATCACAAGTTATTCATAAAATTAAACAAAATTACCAAACTAAAGAAATAAAAACAGCATTACACAAAAACAATGACTACTCTTACATACATGGTAAATTTCTAATATGCTGTCGCATATGAAAGCTAGGTTCGTTAGAATTAGAGTCGGATAAAAATTTAGGATATGGTAAGAAAATAAACGAAAACTTACGGAACTGTTAAAATATTAAAGATGTCAAAAATACTGAAGATTTAATTTTAGCGTAACTGTATAAAAGTAGGCGATTAGCAGTTCCTAAAGTAACCCACAAGTGATTTGGTCAAAGATTATAATCATTCCGTGTGGAAATAACACCAAATTTAAACTAACATATCGAATCAATTTGTCTACACTTTATCTAATAGCACCGGAAATTTAATAATGAAAAACCAATTTAAACATGTTACGTAATTTCAAAATAAAACGACACTCAATATTACTGAAGATATGAAATCAAATTTTGTATTGGAAAACCTGAAATTCTTGCCAAAACAACACATTTTAAAGAAAAGAAATGTACTGAGATTTCAATGACCACCGCAATATTACTCCCCCAATGTAGCAATGTATTGTTCTCTTTGTATTGAAACGGGTTTGCATTATGATTATGAAACACGTTTTCATTTTTGATTAATTAAAAATTTCATTTCAATACACGTTGAATGCAAAGGGCGTGAAGGTACCATTGTCTTTATAATTTCAATGCAAGATACAATGCACTTTTCATGCATTTGTGATTATAACTCAAAACAAGCATGGAAGCGATTTATCAAACAATTACAAAAGACCTGCAGGGAGCGTTTCCGACTGGAATATTACATTCGGCTTCCTGTGTTTTATTATCTGTTATTGTTGTAAATGAAATCAAATATATGGTTTTTAATTTTATTATGATTTTATAGTGTTTACTATTTTTAGAAAAAAAATTATAAAAATTTTAAATTTTCAAAAACTTTTACTTCAACAATTACATACACTGTGTATCATCCATTGTCTAGTTAATGTTTTATGAATTGGGGTGATATTTACTGACATTTATATTAGTGTAATACATAAATTAAATTTAAATTTAAACAGTTACAAAGTAAAAGAAATAAAAACTTGTATTAGTTAGGCCAAAAGTGCAGAGACATTTTTTAAAACTTAATATTTAGGCGTAATTACCAAAACAAATCAAAAATATTTAAAAAACGAAACACATCATGGTAATTTGCTCAAAATCGATTCAAATGATTTTTATGAAATTTTTCTAAGATCTAGCTTCCAAGGACCTAAAACGTATCGGTTGCCTTATCCCCAAAATCTACTGATGATGTAGAATTTAAAAAGAAAATGAACTGAGATGGTTCGTTATTATAAATGTACAACGGAATCTAAAAATCAACGAAATCGGTTTTGATGAAATCTTCAGATTTATACTTAAAAATAACTATTCTTCGGTAATAAATGGTAAGTAAATGGCTCGTTTAAAATTTTATTATTATACATTTTTCGGTCATTTGTCATCATTTGTGTGTTAAAAATCAAAACACGACGTTTCGGGAATTAGAATCAATTTCCGTTATCAAGTGACTAAAACACTTATCAAGTTATCAAGTTTTGATTTTTAACACACAAATGATGGCAAATGTCCGAAAAATGTATAATAACAAAATTGAACTTCCATCATTAACAAATAACTTCGTTTAAGATATCTCATTATTTAGGTCAATTGTTCGATTTTCCTTTTTTTACTAATAAGACACGAATCAGGATTTTCAGGAGACTAGTCGTGTTTTATTTCTTTCTTAAAAATCTATATTTGATCAAAATATTATCAAATTCGTTATAGCTAATTTCGAAAAAAGAAACTTTTAATACCAGTTTATATACGAAATTTATAGCATAATTGGTATTTTGTAAATGGGTACATGAGAAAATTCAATCTCCGAAGGGTTAACAATTCACGGTGTTGACCCATCATCGTGGGTTCAATTAGAAGCACATTGTTAGCAAACTATAATCACAATACTAGAACAACAACAACGGAAATTCAATGTGCTAACAACACATTAACCGACAGAAAATCCTTCTATTATTCTAACCTGTCAGGGCTGTTGAACTACGGAGTTTAGTTTTTATTACCATTTTATATAAAAACATTTTACTTGTTGTTGAACTTCATTTTACCAATATCCCAACACTAAATTTCCATATGATACATTGACAACGAATTAATACATCTTCGATCTAGCAAATTCATTTCAACTTACAAAGTAAATTCAATTGATTACAGCACTAAAAGTCTTAATAAACCTTGGCCTCTTTCATAATCTTACGGTATCTTAAAATCTTTAGAACAGCAGTAGCTATTGTTACAAGCAGAATGTCCTTCCGCTGTTAAATCATTTCTTCCGACTTCGAGTTCAACCGGTTTTGTTCAACTCACTTATAAAAATAAGAATGTTTTGAAATCTCGCCAATTGAAATTGTAACACTCTCTCTCATTACAACTTATGCAATTGCAGAACAATGAAGTCTTAGTTTCTTTATGATAATTTTTAATGTGAAATGTTCATGAGATAAGTATGTGGTCAATATAAGTTTACACGGCATGTAACATGGGTTTTTTTCCCATAACATAGGTACATATTTGCTAATCAGTATTTTGTAATAATATTACATGACAAAATGATGCTGTTACAAGGTTTTGTTTTCGTAACGTTCATGTGAAAAATGTACGTGAAATTTATTTGCTGGTTTTTCATTGGACAGGATAGCTTCATTTTAACATTCAATTTACTGCCAAATGAATTTACAAGATACATAAAGCAAACAATAACAATATAACTACTACTGTACAGTTGAACAAAACACCGCTCAAGATATAATAAAAGTTACGTCCTTTATGATTGAATTGATCCTTGTATAATGATTGCACTTTACCGTGAATTGTAATCACAGATGTAACCATGGATGTAATTCATAAACCAAACAATAATTAAGACTACTATACACTTGAACAAAACACCGCTCAAGATATAATAAAAGTTACGTCCTTAATGATTGAATTGATCCTTGGATCACAGTTGTAACCATGGATGTAAAAAATATCCTGAAAAACTAATATCCTGGATCTCAGTGTAAATGATTCGACTATTGCTTACGATTATATTTTATCTTACCTAACACTCATGAATATACAAAGTTAAATGAATATTGTTTCAAGTTTCAGATGAAATCAAAGGAGATATTATAAACAAATAATTAACTACGTGATACAACAGTAAATAATTTAACAGCTACTGTACACTTGAACTTATCACCACTGTAATGGATAAATAATAAAATATTTCGTAGGTAGTTTATTTCTTGCATTGTGACATTCATTTACCATATATTGAGATTACAGTGGTAATATATACGGGTATTATAGTACACTCATCGATTTTCATAAATCCTTGAATCCTTACAGATTTAAATTGAAAGACGAACTTTTCCCCCAGCAGTAGTGGGCTTCGGTGGCAGGTCATCAAGATCTTTGTAAGCGTAAACAATGCGACTACTGTTCATTATTACTACAATTCATATTGTTGCTTGTAACCAGTTACATGCAAATTATATCAAGTTTAAGAGGAAATCTGAGAATAAATCCGTTTAACGTTTATGTAAATAATATGTTATTAAGAGGAAATATTCGAGGTCAATGACTTTAAAAAAAATTGGAAAAAAAATATATATATATATATATATATATATATATATATATATATATATAGTCCTCGAAAACTCTAATAACGTCAGATTCGGAAAAGAACAAATGTTGATCAAGATTTGATAGGAAATATGAAAGAGAGCGATCTAACCAAATACTACATGAAAAAGATGTAAATCTGGCTAGACTATCTCGGGATTGCTATAACGATATTCAATAAAAATATATTTGTTGTTTCTGCAACAATATGATTGTTGAAAAGTTTTTTATTCATATAAATGAGAACGTAAACAAATAGTGAGTGAAAAGGGGTTTTTATATTTTAGTAAAGTAAAAACGTATTAAAGGATATTTTTATAAACACAGTTAAAATTAAATTTTATAATTGAAATTATTTATTTTAGTCATTAATTCTCATATACATCTTTATACGTGGCACGTTGGAAAGTGTTTTTTAGTTGGTACAATCGCAATCAAAGAAAAATAATAATTCTTGTACGTGTATCATTCGGTCTAAAAGCAACGAACCATATGTCTAAATTTGTGCCGAAACTGTGTAAATAATATCGCAAACTTATGACCCTGAGGGATTACTTAGTGAGTTCGGTCTTCGGAATTCCGAGATATCATAGCTGGATATACACCTTATCATGTCTCTCTTAACTAACTCTGATTCTCTTCCGAACCCTGACTCTATTCTATGAAGGATAGAATTTTCTCGTGCTCTTTTTTTTTCTTTTTTAAGGGGATAATGACAGAGAGGTTAAACAAATTAAATGTGTATTTTCAAATATTGTAGTAGAGTTAAAACACACAACTCTCAACTAGGTAACTAACAAAGTAAATAAAACAAACATACAGATATGCTACACTTAACTTAATCTAACCTAACCTGACCTAACCTAACCTAACCTAACCTAACCTAACCTAACCTAACCTAACCTAACCTAACCTAACCTAACCTAACCTAACCTAACCTAACCTAACCTAACCTAACCTAACCTAACCTAACCTAACCTAACCTAACCTGACCTAACCCTACTCCTCACTTTATAAATAATAAGGAAGGTAGGTTTACATGATGACAACAGTAACGTCATACCAATAAACTAACAAATACTTCCAACATTACAATCTTTAAACGAAAGTATTCAATGTATAAAAATATATACTTATGTAAACCTAAGCTCCTTTCAAGGACCAGACGTACATGAGGCCGTCAAGACAGGACATTGTTGCCAAGTTGTGCCGAAGATGGTAGCCTTTAGATAAAAACCTGTACAATTAATTTACACATTTAAGGATGGAAACGCCGCAAGTATCAATTAATCCATTCAATTTACAGACGGATAATTAGCTGATGCGTCACGGTGGAGGTTCTATGTCACGTGATGAGGGTGGAAGGGGGGGGGGGCTCAAGTGAAATAATTTGTTTGTTGAGAACGACAATGCGAGACGATAAATAGATTTATCTTACTTAATATCTCTTCGGATTAATATCTTAAGGAAGATACAAATTGAGATTGGTTTTCGGTTAAATACTTGTCGATACAATAAAATTTTATTGAACTAAATAAAATTAGTTTGATATACTCCATATAAAAAAAAAAAAAAACATAAAACAGCTTGATCACTTTTGTTCGAATAATAATATTATTGTAAGAATAATACATTTATTTGTAAATAGGAAATACTTTCCTGCACAACAGAATTTGTCCCGACAAAAAAGGCCTCCAGTTTAAATCAAAGTTGTGAAATTTAAACCTACTTTTACTCTCTTATGTACTACTTACTAGGGATTTAGAAAAAGCATAAAATGGTTATAAAAACGATGTCGATTTTTTTTGCGGATATGCCTCTTTTGAAGTTCCCTAGGAATGAAAATGTAGTTTTTGGAATGATGTCCCTCTTTTATCTGTGGAGTGCTCCCCCCCTTTCAAACGCAACTATAGCCATATCTAGATAATTTTTATAATGTAAAAGTTACCTTCCGAAAAAAATACGATCAACTAAAAATCGCCTGTAACGATTTTTATCAAATTTGGCTAAAGTATAGATGGTAACGACTGAAACAAAACTTATTGGTCTCCATTTCTCAAAATACACCGGATCTCGAGTTATTGGGAAAACAAAAATCTGTCGTCGTGAAAAAATGTAATTTTATAAAATCTACTAATTACGTTATAATTTAAGTGAAATGTGAAAATTAATTATCCAAATTGGTATCCAAAATAGCTAGTAAAAACAATATATTTCAGGAATAATTGGGAAAACCAAACCTTAACCGTCGGCGTCATCCTTAATTGCTCGATTATAATTAACCCTGATTATAAGGACATGTTTATAGTATAAGCGAGGAAAGTTTAAACCCTATTTAAATATATTGGAGAGAGTCATGATTTATTTTAACTGACAATTAACGAATTTTTAAGAGGAATAAGTTGCTTGGTTTTGCAAATATATCAGTGGAAAAGTATGTGTAATGTTTTCACAAGTTAATTGATTATCGAGACCAGTATTAAAACCTTATTTTACAACATTTGGTTTTGTGGAATTTGTGAAATATTTATGAAATTATAAAATTTGTAAATGTAAAAAAAAAATAATTTCTAAGCAAAACATGTGCAACAATGAACTTGATCCTAGGTCATTACATTAATTCTGTTGATGGGTAAATTTATATTTTTACAATTCATTTCAATAATTCGTTTATTTAAAAAATAAATAAATAAATATAAAATGTGACATAAAATGAAATATAAGAATATATTTTTATAAATTTTACAAATTTACTCCTGGAACTCTGGAAAAATATTAGCCACTTGGAATTCTATATTTTATTCATATTACACTTTATTTTTATTTATTTAAATACCTAGTTTAGAGTATTCTACCAAACTGATTCAAGTGAAATTAGTTTCTAACTCTATAAACTGTGTCATGTGTTATTTAATAAACGCCTGGAAGTATTTAAAAAAATTAAAAACAATTTATTCAATAGAACGGAATTTACATTTACAGTCTTAATTTTTGCATAATTGATAATAAATCACGATTTTCACTTACATATAACTTAAATTTTGTTGCACTTTTTTGTATCTTAGTCGGTTATTTAAAATAACCATTTGAAACAAAACGAACAATATAAAATACTTTCTAAGAAATAAAATGGTTTTATTGTTCAATTATTATTAAATATGTAAAACTTCTTTCCTATTGCTGTTGTGTCCTTGAAGCGTAATAATTAATTATCGGATCTGATTATCTCAAAAGGTGAAGATAATTATTGATAACTTACATTCACACCTGAATGTATTTGTTAATTAATACGATATGAAAAGTTAATTTATTGTACTTTTTATTTTTATTTTTTATGTTGTCGCTTTATTGAAAAAGCATTCAAATAATATTAATTCAATCAGTTTAAAGAAAAAGACTTTAAATAAATGCTGAGGTTTTGTTTGTTTTAAAGTTAGAGCGATAAGTTAATATTCTACAGAAAATGATAACAGTATTTAGTTTATTATTATATTTGATTAATAAAAAAATTTGAATTAAAAAGTTCTTAATAGTTTGGAGAGGACACAAGTAGTCTCAATTTTGAAGGTCACAATTGGTTGGGACAATAGATTGGTAAAGTGAAATCTACACTACAATTTTCAGTGAAAAAGCTAGAAACTCGATGCGCTGACACATCATCCGAATTAAAAAAGCCGTTTAACATGGCTAAATTAGATTATGTTACGTTAGATAAGGTTACGTTCATAGATTATCTTTACCCTTCAAAGATTTTTGTGTTAATGTAAATTTATCAAATTTTGAACAAAACTAATTTTTGAAATTGTAAGGCTATAATTTTGAATATAAAAGTTGTGGTTTTAAAGTTATTTGATAGTGATACATTGTTCATATTATTGACATGGTTTTAAAGGATGTCTGCCATTATTTGTGTACATGATCACTAACACACGAAGTTTTGAGAATGGCAATTAACCTCTGTTATCTAGTGATGACCTATTTATACTTGATAACGAGAGTTGATTTATACTCTCGAAACTTCGTTTGTTAGTTTTTATGTAAACAAATAAAAATAAACAATATATTAATTATATAGATTCCCTCTTTTTATGCTATAATAGAAATCTACTATTACATACTTACAAAAACATAATTACTATATTTATTTTACATGTTTACAATTCAATGTTTATTATTACAGACCGTTGGTGTTGTGTGCGTGGCTGTTCTCTGCATGGCAGAGCCTCCAGCGAACCAATATCTACCTCCTAACAAAGGATACAACTATCCTAGACCACCGGTAGCCTTCCCACCTGCACCTCCACCATCTTACGGACCACCTGCTCCACCACCCAGTTACGGACCACCTGCTCCACCACCACCACCCCCATCTTATGGACCACCTCAACATACCCCATACCCACCTGCCCCACCACCAAGCTATGGTCCACCTACTGTTCCAGGAACACGTCCTCCTACCGGACCACCTGCTCCTTACCCACCTAGTCATGTTGGATCTCCTTCAGGAAACAACCCTGGATATGGACCAGTAAGTATATATATATTTAAACAAATAAATTCAGATTGTTGGAGTTGAGTTCCCTTGGAATAGCGTTAAAAGCGAAATGTAATATCTGGGAAACTATTTAATAGCTCATAAAGATTTTTGTCGGCTGTGAAAAAAAGAGGATTAAAGTTTTTACCTCTGTTAAAAATTCGCTATTGTGCACAAACTTTGCTAAGATGAAAGAACTCACAAATCATCTGTTAGTTTCAACATTCGTTACCATAACACGTATTATTAACAGCTGATTCAATAGAATAACCATAAAATCAATTTGAAGTTAGGTTTATTAACAAGTTCTAACAATGATTATCACCATTATGTTATTTTTGTATCACATTTAGCCCTATTCTTATGTTCTTATTTTTTAGAAGACAAAACTACCGCAAGAATTTTCTCAGACAATCTTTCACACGGTAAATATTTAATTCAAAATACAATTAATAAGATGTTATATAACAGCGAGTTCCTAATAACTGTCAATAGATAATTGAGAAACTTGCTACGCTCCAATATATGTCACATAATGACGATTTAATTTACCACCCCATTTACGTTTTTATCAGTAAACTAATCCAAATTGTTGAAATAAATTCAATTTTTACTTTTTTATTATGGAGAAGAAATCTGAAACCATAACCTTCAGGCATCTTCGACTTCATTGATGGTGACACAAATTAATAGTAATTGTATGTTCCGTGCTCCAAAGTTTAAAATTATTCAGACAATTGGAGTAAATGCTTATACAATTTTGTTAGATGAAACAGAACTTTTTTAAAGTGTTGGGATTTTATTAATCAGAGCTATTTTGTAGAATTCATCATTCTAGAGCGAATGGTTTTAAATTAAAACAGTAATTTTATCATTGTTTTAATAAATCACATGACAATCGACCATAATGTAAGTGGTGAATTTGAAAACATCGTATCATTTATCTAGTATAAAATTGGTTTACTAGTTTCATATAACATTTAAGTGTGTTTTATTTCAATTAATTTAATTAATTTCAATTCACCTCTTTAGTTTCCTTAAGATTCTTCTTTTTCGACCATATAAAGTATAGGTGTTTTAAATCTATATTTCTTGATAAATTATATATTTGCTTTTTTAACCACAGAGAGATTTAATTAAATTTAAACATCAGTAAATCCTTTTTTAAATAATAATTTCCTTCAACTTTAATAAATGAAAGAGAAACAGGTAATGTTCTCTCCCAATGAAAATGTGACCAATGGAAAATTTAAATTCCATCACTCAAAGCTTTCCCTGTTTAGATGCGAAATGACCAGTTGTAATATTGTTAGGTGTTTTGTGTATCTGTGTCGAAGTAGATTCAACTCCCTTGGAAGCTTAAAAAGTTACAGTTTTTAGCCAGATATTTGAGAACAAGGGGGGAACAACGATTCTTGGTAATAGTAGAATTACTCCGAAGATAAGTCATCACTCAAATAAAGTTATCTAGAAGGCTTAGTCACTTCACGGGCTATTGTACCACAGGATTATTATATGGGGTGTAAACAGGTTGTATATAATATTGACTCACCCTTTTGATTTGTACGTCAGAGATTCGTCGACACCTCTCATGGTGATAAAGAGATTTGTTGTTGACCCAGCAATGTGAGGTAATCTGGAACGGTGCTATTGACAGCGCATTCTGGTTGTCAATACTAGAATCACGGTGACGGGAACTCGATGCGATGGCCTGACTAAAAACCGTCTACGGGACCGCCCTTCAAGGTTTACTGGGTCACTATTACATGATATATGAAAATATTATCAATATATTTAAGAGGGTGGGAAATATTAGAAACAATATCAAATTACCATACATATCCTCTTCAACCTCCAGGTTTGGTAATTAACCTCTTGACTATTAAACAAACAACTAAAACATCATACTGACCACGCCCACTTTGAAAGTAAATTAAATTATTAACACTTATTAAAATGTAAAATCGAATGAAGAAGTCGGGATTGAAGAAAAGGGAGGGACTGAATCACGATCCAATAGAGTCACGAATGGCAACAAAACTGTGAACTTTACTTTGAAGTTGTTCCACTTTCATTTGCATCATCTTTAGCTTGCCCATCGGCCATAATTTATTTGATTTATTATTGAAGATTGCGCGAGTATACGGGTGGAATAAGTTTTGATTATATGTATTTCTTTTAATTAGTGTCAAAACAATGTATGAACGAATTCACAAAAATCAGAAGTTTTTCTGCTGTGTGTACAAATCGAGTTTTGACTTGTTTGGTAGCCTAGTAGTAAAAGAGACAACTGTTGAATTTTGGTTTTGAAATATCTTTAAAACGTAACCACAAGTTGGTAAGAAATAATGTGATCGTTATGACATTATAAATTTTTTTTTTTTATATTTATGGACAGTGAAATGTGTCACTATTCTTAAAAAAAACATCACCTTATGTTTCTGTTTTCTAAAGACCAAAGAGAGTCAAAATGTCGGCAAAAAACGTTAAAAAAGAACTTTTTTTTAAATTTCCTACTTATCTATGTATGCATTTTTTAAATTCTGACAATATCATGGTGTCCTAACTCTGTATTTAACATCTCTACACTCGAGTGGTTCAATAATTTAAACTAACTTTTTTTAAAGTTAAAATTTGCAAATATCTTAAAAATACATATCATATTTTTTGAATAAATTAAAATACTGTTAAACTGTTTAAAGTTGGATAAGAAAATCTTCATTTAAAGAAGGGCCGAACTTCAAGTGCTCCCACAAAAGATATTTTCCAGCCCAGATATTAAAAATAAATTACAAGTGATATTAGGTATAATATTTAATTTAGAATAGGTCGTTTGTAATATTAGGAGAAAATTGGACAAGAAAATATGTGATTGCTAGCTTGTTGGAATTCGTATGGATGGGCTATTTTTAACCAATCTTTCGATGTGTCCTCAGTCCATTATTTTACACAACCTGTACGAGGTAACACAAGTGTCCACACAGCACTAGTGCTAGTGAATAACCTTCCCATAACAATAAAAACACACGTCAATTAAGCCGGTTTTAAATTATAATTAATAAAACTACGGAAAGCATTGTCCTGCAAACTTTACGACAGGTAATCTTCTTCCTCGAGTCCATTGTAATAAACAAAGCATGAACAATCTGCACAATGCATGGAAGATGAACTAAGTGCTTAAAAACAATATAATAAGGACGTGAATGGTGTTTATGTTAATGACATATTAGGGGTTACCGAGAGTTTCCTTGTTATAACTGCTGTAGATAAGACAAAAGTGTCAAGAACTACAAGCGAGGTTATATTTGTCAGTAGGAATGATAAAATGAGAAAGTTAATGGTTAATGTTTATTAACGGTTTCAATATACATAAAAAACATAGAGATTAATGTACAAAGTAACATAAAATAAAATAAAACTACTCCCTCAATAGTCCACTTTTTAATACTTATAATAAGTTAGGTTAGGTTGGGTCAGTTCAGGTCAGGTTAGGTTAGGTCACCCTTATCAGCTTTTGCGACTTTTTTCAAACTTTCTATGTTATAGTTTAAAACGTTCGTAGATTTTCTCACTCATGCACCTCCAAAAAAACAAATAAAAGTCAAACGAAACAATTTGCCTTTTAAAATTTCAGTTTTGTAGCTGTCAATCAAAACTGTAATTAACCATGTACGCCGGCTGTCACAAAAAATTATATATTTAAATAAAGCCTAGAATTGTTTTGTTTTTAACAGAATCTGGTTTTCATTATATTTATTTAAAATCGAACTTTTTGATGATAGCAGTCTAGATTCATTTATGTTAACTGGTAATTATTCTTGAACCGTACAATTTTTAATGTATTGATTTTTCACAATATGTTTGAATTGTTAGTATTCAGGTTCCATTAAAATTTTACCCAAATCTATAAAGTTGATATTGAGAAATTACATATTTTATAAAAGCCTCATTACTGATTTATTTATGTATTTATTTTGTACAGCTAATTTGCAAACTACAATACGTTTGTTTGAGTTCTTAGAGGTTACACGAGATAAAACATTTATCAAAATCGTTAGAGGCGATTTTGAGAAAATCGTAATTTTATGTTTTACTTATGGCAGTTACCGTCACAGTTTGAGTTATCGAACAAATTTGAATAGTCCAGAGATATGACGAAAGTAGACACACATACCAAATATGTTTAAAGTTGGTCCGGACTGTTAGTTAGTGAACCGTAATTTTTTGTTATATTCAGGGGATCACAAAACGGATATATCGATAAAGAGCTCGAAATCGATTTTTAAACACATCACGTAACTTTATCTATATTACGTACATGTCAGTAAAAAACAAAAAAGACGGAAATAAAGCATTTCGCGACGTTTGTTTAGAGGAACATTTTTCTCAAATATTATACCCTCATAGTGAATCACATTATGTACAAGTTTATAACTAATTAAGTATATGTAAAAAAATAAGAGCTAAAGCAAATGATTCACTAATGTCATCTCAGATATTTTATATCATTCCTTCAAAGAATAAAGTATCATTCACTTACAATTAAACTGACATTACAACTATCTGTGCAACATCTTATAAAAAAAAAAATTCTTCCAAGACATTAAAATACTTTTAATTCACAAATCTATTTTATAGGACTGTTAGGTAACAAACCTGATTTGATGTAATCACCGAAGAAATCCTTCGCGTATTAGAGAGGCTCAGTTACCATCATACTTAGAAGAACATACGCGAAGAAATGACACTGGAATTTCTTCTCCTTTCCGAAATATGTTGCAAACACGCCAAGACAAATTAACCAAGACAAATTTAATGTTAATACATAGTCATCACTGAAGCTGTTGTAAGTTATCCGGACATAAATTAAGAAACAAGAATTCATTGGAGGGTTATTAGCATCTGGGCTGTAAATTATTGTACAAACTACAACCGTCAACAGCCTTCTAAAAACGATTTTTTTATATCAGAGAACCTAAAAATGGTAATTTTCATTAAAATCTCAACTTTATTGATCCAACATTTAGATATGTCTAACCGGATAAAAATTAAAAATAATGGAAAAATCGGAATCCTTGTATTTTTTATTTTTACGTTACGTCATTTGAGTGTACCAATCTAATAAAAAATATTTTACAAGAAAAACTGATCGACAGAAACACTATAATTTCTAAAGGAATTTCTCACACGAATATTTCGGCCAATCCTGCCATCATAATCATAACAGATGCGAGTAGACTACAATAGAACATCAACTTCAAGAAAGGTCATAGAAAGGTGCACGTTGTGTTCTTGACATTATCCTAGGATTGCATTCCTAAGGGTTTCAAATGAGAATAGTAATGTATTTTAAACAAGTGTTTAACACACTAATATGTTGGCTATAGTAATATTTTAATTTGGTCGTGCGTGGATTAAAAGAAAATGAATTAATTTTATATCTATCGCATACTATTAAACAAGCAATTCGCATATGTTTGTTGGTTACATCTTGAAAAACGGTTTAATAATTTTCTTGCAATGGGGTGAATAATCAATGGGAAAAAATATTTAGAAGGTTACTGGTAACTTAGTAACTTCGATAAATCGTAAGAAATCGACCTTAAGGACCAACAAAATCTGTCACGTTCAATTAATTCAATATTATTTTCATCTCTCAACTTTATCTCTATAAAATTTCAAAAATCTTAGGGCCTATATTACTCCATGTTGTAACGAAAGTGTTTTCTACGTTTAAAATACATTTCGGAATATTGATCATCGACTATTAAACGAATAACGCTTGTGTTTTGGAAATTTAATCTTGAAAAATTGTTTAAGAATTTTGTGGAAACGTTTGGGATCTGAGAATTCATCTTAGCTTGGCTTGCTTCTAGGAAAAATAACCTAATTGGTTTCTAATATAATAAATCTAAGTAGCTCATTTTCAACTTCAACTAAAAACAATTTCCGAAGTGGTAATACATGAGTGAATCTTTTAACCATTTGACTACCCTCTCACCGTCCAGCGATTTGAAATTGCTATCCACATTGCAAATGTAAAGAAAACCTGATGTTTCTACGTTGGTTCTTATTTAATATTATTATAGTTCATACGACTTGATAATCTTGATGATTTTGAAGTAGTATAACAATCCTTAGAAACAACTTTGATAAATTCCCCCCCCCCCCACTAGATAGAGTAATACTAATAAAAGAAAGAAAAAAGCTATTCCGTACAGCAAAGCTCAATTAAAAAAAGCTATTTCTTACAACTAAGCTCAATTAAAACTATTTCTTACAGTAAAGCTCAATTGGCTGTGAGTTGAAATAAAAATTTAACAAAAATAACACAATTAGACAATTATCTTAATTTTCTGCGGATAATTAGAACTCTAAAACGTATCGGTTGTGAAAAAGTGGATTTTAAGTTCTTTGATATGGTTTTAAAATTCTAACTGATCGAACATTTCGTATACATTAAACATATTTAACCTAGAAACTAAACTACGTTTCTTTAATGATTAAACCGTTTAAATACTCGTTAATATAACTATCAATTTTACAAATTTAATAACAATCAATTCGAGTTTAAGTTAACCATGAACAATTATATTCATTATGTAATATATTACTTACTTGTATAATATTTAGGTTACAAGTCAGGAGTCACGCCATATATTAAATATTAATCCTCTCTGTCATTTTACGATTAAAAAAATTATGCATAAAAGAAAAGTGTAAATAAAAAGGTACAATAAATATATCAAAATATAAATACAAGATTAACGGAATGCAGAGGTACTAGAACAATAAATGAAAATGACGAACTATATTAGCAATTCGCTTTTAAAAGAATATCATAACAGCATTCCTTTATTACTTCACATCCCTAATTACAAGTCATTGCTTTAATGTTTTGCAGAAGCTATCTGCTATTCCATCTTCTGAAGCAACTTTAATAACGCTACGAGTTAAACGCCTTGCTACTGCCCTTAGGAACTGCGGTGATGCAAACCTAACCCAACCTTAAAGTCTCTTGACATGACAATTACATGTACTGTAAATGTTGTCGGCGTGACCTTCTTGCGAAACAAAACGTGATCACGGCCTTGACTCACTGAGATGATTTCAGTACAAAATGCCAACAAATGAATTATTAATTATGCATAACTATAGGCGGTACAAATTGAATTAATGGAGTCATTAAAATATATCCCGACACTCAAAGGGGAATATTAAAACATATTAATTATTATATTAATAATTTATAGATTTATATACACTACCTATTATACTTTAACTTTCCTTGAAACAATCTTGTAGTAACGAAATCTTTATTTTTCCTACTAGCTCTGTCCTTCTTCTTTTACTTTAACAATGCATGGGGTGACAACATTTAAGAACTGTCATTTAAGTAACATCTTCAGACATAACCTATATTAGGACGAATTGGTGAAGCCTCCAGTGTTTAGTGAATGCAAATATACATCTTCGACACTACAACTCATAAAGGACCTTTACTTTCCAGACTCCACAGTTCTCTGTCCCTTGCCTCTAAATTAGACTCCAATCTTTCCGAGATCTTCTTTAGGCCATCTAACCATCACGGTCTTTTTAGAATTTTGCTACGTTCTGGAATAACTTTTTGCTATCGTTTCTTTTCCCTCATTTTAGTTTTTTTTACAATCTCCACTAATATTACTACCTCGGTTCAACCTCTCCAGCTTCTCTTTCCGTGTTATCAACAATATTTCAACTTCATTCACAGCTTATTCTTTCCTATTTCTTTTTTATCATATTTGTAACAGGTTTTCCTCCATAATTAAAAATTCCTTTCTTCGGATAACAAGTAACCACGTGTCTCATTTGAGTTGTGGAGAGCGTCATCATATATAACGCTATACTTTGTGTCTGAAAAATTCTTAACACTTCTAATACATAGTAATTATGAATTGAGTTGAAATAGCTCTTAGCCTCTTCTAATAAAGAATCCCCTGTTTTTTGTATACTATAAATAATATGAGAATTTTTACGATTTAGAGAAAGGTAATTATAAGTTATTTGTAAATATGTCGGAAAAACCATGGTTTTCAAGTTACTCCTAGCTAAATACGCCTTTTGCTTCAAGAGCGAACCACCAATTGGGGACCCAAGAATTACAGTATGACTTAATGTCACTTTTGCAGCAAAATAAACGTAAAATATTTTGCTAGAAACTATACGAAAACACATATAATATATATGAAAATAAATTGTTGACAAATGACTCCACTGGAGTAAGTAAGATCGGTGGAATTTCGCCTGTCGGAGTTTCTATAAAAAATATCGCAACAGTTATAATCTTTAAATCTATAACAAATTTACACTAATAACTCCAGTCATTTGGTTTATAGTATCATTCCAGTTTATCCAAAAGTTATAACTAGTTACATCATACCTAGTTAACTAGTGACAAATTGTTACTTTCCTCGAACAAGTGACAGCTGATGTCAAGTCAACTGGAGACTTTAATGAGTGAGTAGCAATGAAGTACTACAGGTAAAACTAATAAAGATTCATAGCATCTGGTATAACAATAGGTCGTTACGGAATGTCACTTTCTTTCTCTGAGTCTCATCGTACACGACTATTGAGTAAGTAATTATTGTCTAAACAATAATAATACAAAATGGACGTCTCTAAGCTTTGAATTACCGGTTTTTGACTAATTGTGCTGACATCAGTGTTATTGCAATATATTTTCGGTACACTAATTTTATTCTTTAAATCATGATGAGGAAGCATTATAAATGTATATCGGAAGACTAAAAATGTTTCTTCCCTTTACTTCTTCATACATTTTTTCTCATATCGATTTAGAACCAAAATAAAACAAAATATATAAATGATGCATCGTACTACTTTATAAAATGTTTAAAATTTTGAATATTTAAAAAAAAAATTGGCATCCCTGTTATATTCACAATCTGTTTCTCGGACATGTCTCCTAGTTAATAACATGAGTGCTATTGAACAAATTCATAAATTACGTTGATTTAACGGCTGGGTACTAAGAGCTCCCAAGTATTCAAATGTCACGTTTTTCAAACTTTTTTTTTTTTTAATTATAACATTATTAAATAAGTTTTACGGAATTTGAAAATCGATATTACAAACAAAAAAAGGGAAAAAAGTCGAGTTTTCCCCCCAATTACAGTTTCATAGTCTGTGTATAAACTGTGTAATTGAAAACTAAATACAAATCGGGCTTAAAAATATATGAAACAAAAACGATAAATACAATTTTTACACAACATTCAAGGATTATTCCAATATTTTCAAAATTACTCAACGAAACATTTTTTATTTTGCCCAATTTTACCAAAATTTGATCGAAATTGTCTGTAACTTTTGAACTGATAACCATTGAACCTGATATTTAGAAGAGAAGCCAATAAATAATGTTATCTAGGTCCTCAAAAAGTAAGAAAATTTGTTTTTGAAGAGATTTTATAATGTCCGCAATACATACAATTTCATTAAGGATATTTTTTAGGCCATATTTATCAAGTGAAAATAAATAAGTCTAACATACAAGTGAAAGGATAAATAATAGTAATACAAAAATCACATTGACAATACCTAACCTACTACAAATTCGTAAGAGAAAAACCTACTTTGAAAACCTATGTTTCAGATATCTTAAAATAATATTAAAAATAATAACTACAATTCAATATCCAAACTCTCTCTCTCTCTCTCTCTCTCTCTCTCTCTCTCTCTCTCTCTCTCTCTCTCTCTCTCTCTCTCTCTCTCTCTCTCTCTCTCTCTCTCTCTCTCTCTCTCTCTCTCTCTCTCTCTCTCTCTCTCTCTCTCTCTCTCTCTCTCTCTCTCTCTCTCTATATATATATATATATATATATATACATATATCTGACTATATATCTCCCTCTCTATCTCTTTATAAGATATATACTCATTTATACGTTTCTAAATCAAAGTCAAACAAATAATCAAATATAAACCCAAGAAAGTTAATTTCCATCTATGACATCAGTGAAGATTCCAAATAGAATAAGAAACAAAAAATAAGAGTTGGTTGAATTTAGCATACGGCCTAGTGTAAAGGTTATCCAAAGTAATTGAGTGAGATCGTCCTTGTAAGAACCCTTTGTTATCTCCTTCTATCTCACTTGGAATCTCTCTCAGTTGTTCAGTAAGTCAGTTACACTGTGTGCATGTTCAAACACTGTAATTTGAAAACTAACAATACATTAAATTGTATTTTAATAAATCAACAATTGTTGCAAAAAACTAACAAAATTACACAGCAATATTAGACGTGAATTGGTTTGTCCTTTTTTCTCTGTCGGCAAGTTTTGATCTTGACCTTTGTGTTCAAGTAAACGAGCTAATTATAAGCTCGTATAGATCCTAACTATGAACTAACCACTGAACAACTATTTCAATTACCGCCATTTTGAAATTTTTAATCCCATCTTACGCCTACATGTTAAATTTAACTGAAATTCAATCAAAATCCAAGCTTCTACAACTATAATCACCTTCTTATAATTATATTTGAGAATAATATAATTGATACGATTCATATTAAGAACTTCCAATAATGTACTATATAAATATTAATTTTAATTGATAAAACATTTAACCGTTCCAGTGATATGAATAAACTAACTAATTAAGTGAAAAAAAAACCGGAATAAGTTGGGAATCAAAAAGAGTTCGTTTGACTTTAACGTTCTAACAGCTGAGAATACACTTAATGTTCTTCTTTAATTTGATTTTTATTAGTAAACGTTGAATATAGGATATACGGTTAAGCTGTTCAAATTTTGGATCACCCAATCAAATAATTTAATGTTCATTGAGAACAATGAGTATGAAATACAGACAATATATTAGTAACAGTAATTATTTATGCAAATTAAAATACAGGTAACTACAGGTATGTCTTGTATGTGACAATACAATTTACAACCCTGGCACTGGGTGCGGTGTAAGTAAACACCGTGTGCTCGGGCTAAATATATCCCTGCAAACTAATGTGATACCGCTGAAAAGGATGGATTCCTGCTATTCAGGTCGAGGACCTTCTTGTGGCTCGCGGACAGTACATCCTCGTTGTCTCAATTGTGTTTTTTACTGCTATACAAATATTAAACAATTTTGAACATTAAGTTTATTAAAAATCATTACGTATACATGTCACTATCAATGTTAGTAAGATACAGTTGAATTTGTTGACGATACGTATAACCATATCAATTGTCATCTACTGCAAATAATAATTTATTTAATAAATAATAATGTTGTATTCAATTTTGTTTATAGACCGACCATCTGAACCAGCCTCATGTACCCGGCATGCCTTTTGACTTTAACTACGCAGTCAAGGACGATTATTACGGCACCGATTACTCCCACAATGCCGTTAGTGATGGTGACGTAGTCAGGGGGGAGTACAGAGTTCAACTCCCAGACGGAAGACTTCAGATCGTGAAATACACTGCCGATTGGGCTACAGGATTCCACGCGGATGTGACTTACGAAGGACAAGCACAGTACCCACAAGGATCTCCATCAGCACCTTATCCATCACCAGTAAAACCTAATCAACCATACGGACCTCCAGCCAGTGGACCATATTAGGACTTGTGTTTCGAACCGCGAGAACTATTTGACAAGTTACCACATGTGTTATTCCGCGAGCACTGCGATTACCAATCAAGATAATATCAGTTTTAAATTATTTATAACGAGAACAAATCCAACATTGATGGATTTTGCCAATTATCAATTTTCTTAAAAAGATCTTAGAAATTGATCCGATAAAATTGTCTGACTGATAATCGCAAGAAATCAAAGTGTATCTCGTTTTTGAGATGTGCTAAAGTGTTAATTATTTATAATTCTAAAATAAAAGAATACTCATAGTTAAAACCTTTTTATACCTAATTTAAGTTTTGTAGCGGACTGTGAATATAGATTAAAGAATTCTATGGTACTTATTTATTAAAATTTTTATAGTGATAAGAAATTATCGGTATATTTCATTTTTTTCTAATTAAAAATTATAAATTTCATTATGAAAACATTTATATAATTCAGGTTTAGTATGATTTCACTTTCATTACGTTACTAAGTTGCAATTATATGTATTTCATATTGTTGAAAAGAAAAATGTAATGAAATAGGAAATTATATTTACACAATAATTATAATTAAATAGCTAATTAAACGAATTAGAAATCTAATGAAAATATTCCGAGAAGACGCTGTACTCATTGTCCTTATTCTCACATCAATTTGATTGTATCACGAATTACAATACTTGTATAAAAAGTTAGAATTACGTAATAAAGTATTATTTGCAAATATATTTAATAATTTATTGTTGTTATTACTTTCATTCCACGATCCCACTGGAAATGTCGTGGGACAAAGTCTCAAAGTGAATTGAGATTAATCCAATCGTCTTTGAAGAATTGTTTTGTTTGAGTCACCAATCACGAAGAGACGTTTTAGTTGGTGATACAGATAGTGTTGTTTAAGTTACCTCGTACACTGATGAAGAGAGATTGTATAATGGTTTGTGTATTTTAGACAATGTAATTTCAGTAAACGAGGTTTTACGGATCAAAAAAAAGGTTTATTGAATATAACGAAATCTACATTTAAAGGCAATAGTGGGTGTGCTATTGTTATAAACAATTTTTTACAGTTTGATTTTGTTTGAAAATGATAACTTAACCACGGAGTTATAGTGGTTTTTTGGGGTCGCTGTAGTTTTTTTTTTTTTTTTTTTTGGTCCAAAATGATACAAAAGCTGAATGACATATTCATTACTGAAATTAAAGTAAACATGTATATTATTGACTAAGTATTTTATTTTTCTTGATGTATAAAGGTGAAAAACCTTTCAGTCGAATCGTCTTCTAAAACAATAGAAAAATAGAACACAAAATAAAAACCACTAGCCCTCGGTGTCCTCCTACTTGCGGTCAAGTGTAGTTTTATGAAGGATGATCAAGGTTCTGGAGGTGGAAGGGTTTCCAGTTTGCGGTCACATCTTGAGAGATAGTTAATTACTAATCACAAATCAAGTCGTTTGCCATCTTCACGTGCCGGTCTACAGTTCCCGGTTGGCAGAATCCACAGGGAATAATAAACAAACACTGTATACATATATAAATAGAGAGGGAGAGAGCTACAACAAAAATAGATACTAATATTTATAGAATATACTCTTTCGCATTACAAGCATACTTCGTACTAAAGGTTCGCCAGTCCCAGACATTTTTAAAATAAGACTATAGATAAATTTGGATTGACTCAAAAAAACATTGAATTGAATCAAAAAAACAAATGGCATACGACGAATTTCGGTAAACGTTTCCCCCACTTCAAATCTTCAACACGACTTTAGGGGGACGAGGCCAAACATAAATAAATGTCAATACTTAAAATACTCCGGCCAAACCTGTTAGACACGATTTACAACCTAGTGTTTGAGACAGTGCCGCACTAGGCTCAATATATGGGGTTCAAATATGTGACCGCAAATTGGACAAATATCTTTCGATTAGCCCACGACATTTTTGGGGTGACCGCAAAATGGACGGTTTTACCCTTGACCGCAAATTGGACTGACCGCAAGTTGGATACAACCTAGCCCTCAAATACTGTAATAACAAGAGGGTTGAATGATAACAAGGGTTAGTAAAGAGACCTGGTATGAAAGATGAAAGAGGGATCTAACCTAAAACTCGGTGAAAAAAAGTATTCAGAATGATTTACATTACGAAATCGTATTGAGTTTAATAAAAAAGGAATGCTACGACAATGTTTCATTTATAAATAACACAATTATGATCATTTTCGATTAGACTCATAAACCCAGTAAAATACTTATTTTTGTGAGTTTGTTCTTGTCTACTGAACTCACGTGAGCGATAGGTAACTGAACTCATATATTTTTGTTTTTATAAAAAGATATAATTTAAATAGGAGAACCACATTTATATAGTGAAGTCCCTGATTGGTCTATATTGGCCAGTGCTCCCATTTGGTGTGCGTACAGTCATGGATTAAGTCCTCGAAGGTGGCTGGGGCAGTTACTGTGTTGACTCAACATCCTAGAAAAATTAGATGAAACTATTTGTCGTAAATTGTGATTTTGATAGATGGAATAACTTCTATTTTCTGACCATATATTATCGGGATGAAAAGACATTTCGCAGGGACTACAGAACTATTATTGTTTGCATACTAAAATTTCAATGTTTATAAATATACTATCTTTATTTTTAAGAGCACCTTAAAATGGAGGGAGACCCGCAGCCCTCAAATACTCCAATTGTGCCAGGGTTGGAAGAGATAGTCTAGAGCAATCTGATAGGAATGATGCAACAGAGAATCATAATCCAAGACTTGATAAAAAAAAAATTAGTGTAGAATCGACAATAGTCGATATCACTTCCATATTCATAGTGGGTCTCCAAGAGACGGTTTAAAGGGAATATTGTAGATATTTACTTATATACTAAAAATGTTTTAGATATTAAGTAACCAAAATATGGCAAAAACCCTTGTAAAAAAATCCCAGTACCATAGGGCGATGTTGGACACTAAACCTAAATCTACAACCAAAGGAAGGAAAGTCGGTTTACATCTATGTATATAGTTTTACTGGATTAAAAATCTCTTTAAGAAAGTAAATTTTAAAACATTAATAAATATTTGGATAAATTCTTACTCTCTTTATTTATAACCTGTTTTGAAGTTTAAGCTACAACCACTTCAAATTAATTAAGAAGATTAAAAATAATCTGAACATATTACGTTACCTAATCAATAAGCAAGAGACTATTAACATCTCAAAATAATATTTTAGCGAAACCAATTGGTTATTTTACGCTCATTATTGAATTAAACACACAATTAAACATTATCAATTAATAAATTAATTTGTGACAGATAAATAGGACTAACAAATATACGACCCCAAGGCTATACAACAAAGATTTTAGAAGGTGTAATGATTTTATAGCTTCTAAAATATTCAATTGTTTGCCGGAGGACATTAGCTGTGATCCTGTTAAGAACGAATTGTTAAAAAAAGTTGTCACTTTACATTTTTGTAATGAAAACTCAGAAATATTTTTCGAATAAACTTAAACTATGCATTATATTTAAATTTTTTAAAGTTTAACCAAATAATTATCTTTGTAATTGCTGCTAGCATCTCCCCCTCAATAATAGTCTGGTCTAATTTTTAACCCCGATGCAAAATTTTAACTCTGGGGTACGTAATTCCATTATAATATAATAAATTCTTAAAACAAAGTTGATATGTATTTTTTATTTTCAAACAATTTAAATTTATTATTAACTATAGACAAACAATTTTGCTTTATAATATTAATATTCAGTTATATTGTTATTTATATATCTTTTTTAACATATATGAATGTACTTATTCAAACTGATTTGTAAATTGTAAATTATGATAAAATTGAGTAAAAATAGGCAAAATTTAAATTAAATATTTTGTAATATTGGTGATATTATTTTAGGTTTTTACTTTTAATGACTAGTAAATGAAGTATGGAATAAAGTCATATTACGACCGTGTATATATTTAGTAGCCATACTTCTTAACTCTCTTTAAAATAAAAAGGCTATTTTGTTAAACTATTCATTTAATTTATTTCATTTTGGAGATTGTTATTAATGAAACTTGTTAGATTTGGTCTTGAAGTTGGAAATATAAATCGAGAACGTAGACCAGGACATAGAAATATTTAATAAGGTAGGGGGTTTTTGTTAGTAGTCGACAGTTTTCAACCGATTTTGAATTTTAAGGTGTTGATGGATAGAGTACAGCTTGAAGTTGTTTTCATCCATATATACAGAACATTAGGAAAGGGAAGTAAAAGGGATAAAAGTTTAATTACCATTAACAGGATCCTATCTTTTATTGAGGTTATTTAGACTTCTGTAATTTAAACTTCTGCCTTTTCATAAAAAAATTGTTCTTATGAAAAAAATCAAATAACATCAATTGTTATATATAAAAACCAAACTAATTTAAAACAAAGTAAATAAAAGTGTGGTTATTTGTTGATGAAATTTTATTTGTGTTGTGATTATCTTTATAAGCCAATGTTTGACTGGCTTATACAATGTTTTAAAAAGTTTTTTAAATTATTAATAGATTTTGCAATGTTTGTTTTCCCATGAAGTTTTTTAAGTTTAATGAAGTCTTTTTCATTGTACTTTTAATTTCTAACAATGTCTTCAATTAGAGGGAACAGAAACTTATACCAAAGGTGTGTATCTCACCGTAATTAAAAGAGAATGACACGTGGACTTAACAATGAGGAAACGAAAATTGATTCGTATAAACGAGCACTAAGGGTGCCAGCCAAAGTTATACCATTTACAATGGATCAATGAATGAATGCTTCAAAACAATTTACGACAGTGTTTAAAATACAAATATTTATTTGTAACAAAATATTGCTCGAATATATAGTATGGAATTAATTCTATAATAAAAATACCATTTCTTCTGTAGATAATATTCAACATTTTATAAGTTTGATGTTTGATATATACTTAATATTCTACTGTCTGAATGAAAGCATAAACAAACTGAGGGTGGGAAAAGTCTAGAAAGGCATTCTATTTTTTGTAAATTATTTGAAGAAAAGCTTTTTATGTACTAATTGATAAAAATACAGATTTGTAGTGTATCCTATGCATCGTCCTCCGACCTCCAACAAATAATGACATACGCTAACCTTCTTTGAATAAGTGACAAATAATAGTTCTGCAATATGTGTCTAGGACAGCTGTTTTATGGAGCTGTTTTACCTCCAAAAGAAATTAGTTCATAAATGTCTTTTTGGGAATGCTCTCTGTCCTTTATATGTTCAGAGTTCTACAGCCCAAATGTGTGAACCATTTTAACAAAATTTGTCATATTGGCATATTTGGACCATATCTAGAGACTTATTTTTCCTCGATATTTGGAGATAGTTTCATTTTTTTTTCTCGTAATCACTTCTAAATATTTTGATAAAACTTTACTCAACTGTAGCTTCTAAGGACCCAAACCAAACTTAAAGGTCGCCATGATGATAAATATAGACAGTAGTGAGTTGAAGAAAAGCTCATAGAAAACAAAACTAAATAACCACGGTTATAAAATACGTACTTTCTCAAATTCGTCTCTGCTGATTTCGTTCTAATTTTACTTAAATTTGAAGATTAGCCGGAAATAGCATATTTCAGTGTTCAGGAATAATTAAATAATAAATCAAATTAAAAAATGTTTTTAACATACCACGTTTTTAAAACGGACTAAAAAGTATAAAACGATTTTTCATGACCCTTCTACAATTTTGAGGGAGGATTGTTAGTGGCTATGGTTATATTTGGAATACTTGGAGAGAAAAACGTGGGGCACAGGCAATCTAAACAGTTAAGGTTGAATAAATAAATTAAATTACAGTGAATCTTATTTCCAATTCACTGAAATTAGCTGTGAATTTATCCGGACTGTCTACTTGTATTATTTACTGGCTGCGCCCCATGTTTTTCTCTTCAAGTATTCCAAATATATGCATAGCCACTAACAATCCTCCCTCAAAATTGTAGAAGGGTCATGAAAAATTATTTTATACGTTTAGTCCGTTTTAAAAAAGTAGTATGTTAAAAACTTTATTTTATTTGATTAATTATTTTCTGTTTTTTAGTCTTATGCCCGGGTAAAAGATTTCAATCGGTTTTGTATATATTGATGAGACTCTGACAGGAACATATATAGGAAATTCCCAATGCATTTCACACCCTGTTTAGCTGAAATTCAAAATATTACCTCTTATTACCTATAATAGTTCTATTAGTCTTATACAGTAATTCAGAAAATCAAACTAATGAAGTAAACAAAATGTATTTTATTTTTTTCATGTACATGAATTAAAACAATACAATGTCAGATCCTTCTCCATTACAAATTGTAAATGTATCATAAACTCATGGTGGTGAAGGTCGTATTGACGCATTCTTCCCATCTCCGTCATAGTATCTTCATTGCAAGGTGTTTAGCCAGTGAGTTTTGAGCGATCGAGCTCATTTTGTTTATTTGATTTATTTTTATACCTTTCAGTTCGTTTTAAAAACGTGGTATGTTAAAGCGTTTTTTTTATTTGATTTATTATTAATCCAACAACTCTCACAAGCCATGAAAATTTGCCTCATTATACTTCAATATTACGGTTACCATTCAAAAGCGATAACGCGGTTAATCGTTTCATTGGCCAATTTTTATTTGTTTAAATAACAGAATATTGTATTGTCATCCAATTCTGACCTATGTTCAAAATTTCAGGTCTATAGCTTATCGGCAAGTTAGTTTAAACTCGATTGCAAAATTCCACCCGGACAGAATGACAGATATGACGGAAACCGAACTAAAATAAACTTGGTAAAAATAAATAAAAATGACCCTTAACTGCCGTCATTAAAAGCTCGATTTTAAGTGAAACACGACATATACTGATAATTAGTTTATAAGAACAAGTGATCCAAGTTTAGGCCTTTTTACATTTTTACCGACGTCCAATTTTTTTTTTTCACTTCATTGGCAAAGCCAGAGCAACTACAAACTGATATTTTGGTGACGAATAATTTTAATCGGATTTTAAATGGGTGGGTGAGAAAGTTTGTGCAATATTTCTGCACCGTTTTTAAAATTTAGACTGGTATTGTTAGGAAATATTGCAATATTAATAATTTTTAATTTCCCCGACGTTAGCTCATTTCAATAGTATAACGTATAACTATTGTTCTGGTTATTCTTTTATACTCTACATAACAAAAACATCGCACAAACACTCAGAATGTGAAGAATAGTTAAATATTTTACTCTTGTAGTCTTCATGTTAATCTACACATTAATAATTAATTATAGAAAAGAAAACATTAGTTTTTGTTACAAATAATAGTTTATTTAATCAATATATGTTAACTGACAAACTTAATTCGCTCCAGCTTATATTTTGATGTCTATCTGCTAAGAATTTTCTTATTTAACCAGGCCAAGGTTGTCAGTTCTGATTACTTTGTGGTAACTATTAAAATTTTCATTTAGTAACGAGCATATTATAATAAGCATTTTCAATCCTCACCAAGGTTTTCAAAGCCATTTGCTTCTAAGGTGCAAAAGCTTATTGTTGTTGTAACACTAATAATCTAGTTAACATATTAATAAATCATTTGGAATGCAGATGATCAGCTGAGATTGTAGAATGCGAATTATATTATCTGCCTTTGGTGTATTTACTTGTTTTACGATCTCAAACTTGACATTTTGGGCTTCGTGCACTACCAAATAATTACAAATCAAAATAAATCGTAACTATTCAGTTCTTGGTAATTAAGGAAAAACAAACCATGAATGTGGTCCAAGGAAAATATATATGTAAGTATCAAGCGTTTACTAACAACACAGGACTTAGAGTGCGTAAGCATATAGGGGAAGTTATTGTTTATAAAATCGAAGTCTTTTATGCATCAGTTTAAATTGTACGACAGACAGACCCTTGCGTGAAATTATAAGGGTCCTTGGTTTTACCTACGGACCTTAAAATGAAAATGCCATCCGTCTTTTATTGTATATTGAATTTTTTGTTCACATCTCAAAAAACTGCTTTTAATTGTGTGGTTAAATTAAGTTGTATTCGTTATACAAAAAACTACAATATATGATTTCTGACTGAAATTTAATTACAAACACATATATATATATATATATATATATATATATATATATATATATATATATATATATATATAAATTTTTTTTTCAGATTTGAAGATCTCGCAGTGTTGAAGTTAAAGGTGGTGATGATATATCACACTATCATTTATAGGAAATACATTTTATTTGGCATAATTACAAATGATATTTATATAGGAACAGGAGAGAAGACATTTTGTTTGAACGTGATAGATACAAAAAAATTAAGTATTTTTTAAAAAAAATTTACAATTGTATACACATGTGTTTACATTTGAAAAATAATATTTTTTTTAAGAAACGTTTGTTTTTAATGTAAGATATAAGGTTAGTAACGTAACGGATATTATGAAAATTAAAAAAAAAAACATTCTGCTCAGGTGATCTGGATCGCATTCTCACTCGAAAAGCTTAAGGGAATACAATGTATAACTGAGGATGGTGATATTGTCGTCGAAACGAGTTTAATAATTAAACGTGATTTTGTGGCAATCTTTGGTCTGTTATTCTTTAAGGCTAAATTAACTGTATTCGGAAGATTTTGTGAATATTTATGTATAATAACCGTTGGTTACTTTGCTATAGGTTATAACTCAAAATCAAACAATATTATCGATTTTATTAAATTAATTATTTAAATATATTTTAATTATTGTTTAAATTACACATGTTATTGTCAGTTCTGACCTTAACTATATGAGTTAACTAATTATTACTAATTACAATGCATATTATTTATAGTTGTTTTAATTGGTAGTTGGCAAACCTGAGACAAGACGATTTGTTGAGTGAAAGTAACAGCTGATTTAACAAGCAAAAAAAAAACATTCAAGGATAAATATTGCAGTTCTGTAAATCTTTAGTATTTCCTTATTTTTTTTATGTTTAATTTAAAAACTTTTGGTGCTATTTAAGGGTTGTATGAATGTAAGGAATGAAGATATGTTTAAATGATATGGTAAGATTATTTATTTTAACACCTGATGTGCTGACATTGGCTTTGATTTTAAATAAAACACATGGCAACCTGCACATAAACTATCTCATAACAACAAAAGAGTTAACGAAGAGCTACAATTTTGTTGTTTCTTAAAACATATTCATCATATTATTAAAATGCCTTAATCGGATATTGTCGTAATTTGTGTATCTAAAAACTAATACACTAATTCAAAATTAGTTTCGTTAGAACCCAGGACCATTAGCTTTTTTACGTGCCAATGCTCTACCAACTGAGTTATCCTTAGTTATTTTCGACCATATGGCGTACAATTCTCACTTAATTTTGCATTTTGCTGCAATTTTCGAGTTATCGAATTGATTACCTCGTTCGAAACGACATTGTTATTAGATCATGGGTTCAATTCCCAGTCTAGGTCGCGAATATTTTTCACTTGAAATATTATTGAAAATAATAAAACAACATACCATAAAATCATGCTTTTTTTTAAGTCGTTGAAATTGAATTTCCTTTTCGATTCACTCATTGTAAGGAGCCTTTCTCGAATCCTGGTCTACATTTTGAGGTAAACCTTTACGGGAACTACTTTCAGCAATTCATCTTTAACATTCACTTTCAATTCTTCTAAAGACTTTGGTTTAGATTAAAGTCTTTCAAATGCCCGTCATTTTCAATCGGATTTTTTTACATATTTCGATAGGCTTACCACATTACCCCTTATAACAACTTTAATGCTCCAATCTTTGTTGGCTTACGTACAGACAACAACGACGACCAACGGAATGTTGAAAATCACTTGTTCGGTTTCTTATGGCCTCGATACGTGAAGATCAGTCAAGAAAAGGACGTCAAAATGTGTTACGATTATCACACTTATCCTATACTTCATATAATGGAAAAGTAAGGTAATTAATGTGAAAAAACAACAACAAAAATATGCGTTTGATCTAAATTTGTGTGTCTAATTCATCTTGTATTATTAATCTCAATGTTAGTATTTTTCCTTAGTATTACAATTTTAGGAAACAGAATATAAATAGCTAAACAGTGTTTTTCAACACCCCTCCCCCCTTTAAATTTCACAATTCCAAATTACATTTAAGTATCTCTAACTAAATCCTTGTAGCAAATAGTTAATTATAAAAATGAACAGAAAAATTAAATGTTTGTGTTGCCTTTAACGACACTTCTGGCCTTACATTAAACTTGTTTATGTTATTATCCGCCAGTAACACGTCACAGTTGTGACGAAGTGTCTCGTCTGTGATGCCATTAACTGCACCATGAAAATATATTATGTTCAATAATAGTTATTCAAACAAAAGATTATTTATACGATGCTATTGTATTATCTTGATCAGTAGATATACTGACGTCATATTATATTATTGAAGTTTACGTTAGAGGATGATAACAATCACCAAACAGTCAACAGCGGCCCAACGTAGGTATCAGTGTCAAACATGTTTAGAGTCTTGTATGAATTGTCGGAGAATGGTATTAGAACAGTAGTGACTAGCTATTCACAAACTTTTAAACAATTGCTGTTCATAACGAAGCATTCTTTTCATGAAGAAATGATGTATGTCCGTGATGTTTATTTATAATTTTCTCACATATAATATACTAAGAAAGTTATATGATGAGTCAAAAAATCTACGTCGAAATCTACTGAGGTTCACTGACTCCAAAAACGTGACTGATGTCTGCCTAGTGTTTGTCGTTTGTCGTATGTACAGTGATCTACAGCCACAAAGGTTGGAACGATTTTAATTAAATTTTATATCTGACCAAATTTTGAGATCATATTTTAGAGGAAACTCAAAATAATTGGAGGATAACTGATGAATGATCCGATTTTTGTCAAAATCAACTGAAACGATTTTTATAAAAAATTTCTCAAGTATAGCATGTATGCAAACTCTAAAAATACCACAGCCTTCCCCATTTCTCGAACAATGCCATTTTGGTAAAAACATGAGTTATTGGTAAAAACAAGAACAAAAATCGGCTTTCATAATTTCTCAAATTCAACTATATCAATTCGAATTAAATGTGAAAATTAATGATCCAAACTAGTACGAAAAAATCGTAAGAAACCATTACGATTATGTTGGCCATATTTTGGGGTGATAATGTTTGGATAAATTAAATTTTTTTGAGTAGCTACCATAAAAAAGTTATACTTACGATATTATCAAAATCGGACCAAGATACCAAGGCACAAACAAAACTCAAGTTTCGATCACCATCTCTTCAAAAATCACCGATTCATAAGTTTTGTAAAAATAAAAAAATGGACACTAGTTTGTAAAATTCGTAAAATTATTTATACAAATTTTGTAAAATGTTTTCGCAAATACAAAGATGAATTACCAAGCAAGCGTGGAAAATCGCATGTAATACACTATTATGGTTCAGGAATAATTGGTAAAAAACAAAAATGGATCTTGACTTCTTATTAAAAAGCTTTACTTTAATCAAATACAGTTTACGCCAAGGAGCGTTTATGGCACCAGCACAGTGAGTTTAGACTCTAATAAATATAATTTTCAAGGACAACGTCCAAGGTTAATTTTTATATTATGACTGACAGCTAACGAAACGCCATTTTTTGGTGATGAATAGTTTTTGTTTGTTTTTATTTAGGTTTAGGGAAGGACGAGTGAGAAACTTTGTGCATTATTTTGTATGACTTTTTAAACATTTAGAATGTTATACATTTTCTTTTTATATCATGTATATGTTTATTAATATTTAAAAAATTATTTATATGTAAAATGACAAGATGTTTTAAAGTTTATATGATTTAACGCCTCTTGTGCTATATTTAAAAAACACCATTCAAGTGAAATGGTGTAAAAATTTCATTTATTTAACTCAAGTCACTAAATTTTTAACCAATATAAATATTTTTATTATGGTTGTTTTTCCAATTTTTCCAATCTATTGTATGTACATCTCATTTTAACAGTATGTAATAGCTTTAATATTTTAACAGTTCTAAAGGTTACGTTTTGTTCTCTATGTTGATTTGATTAATTTTTATTTACTTAATTAATAATATCTACAATAACAAAAATAAACATAATTATAAATACGAAAAATAAAGAACAATAAATGAGAATAGGAATGTAACAATTTAATAAGTAAATCATTTCGTAAATTCTTAGCAACCTGGGCCCAGAGTTTTATAAGTATATATTAAATTTTAAAATCAAACAGATTTAAATATTTTTTTAAAAAATATTTTGATTATAGTAAAAATGAATTTGCTATAGCTATACCAGTGAGTATGTCTTTTAATGTTTTCCCACATAGCCTATATTTCATTTCATTTTTCGTATATTACTCATATTGAACCACTATAAAATGATCAACTAGAAACTAACCAATACAAATAACATATTCACAACAAATTATACGTAAGCAGAGAGACAAAAACGTAACAAGTAGATACAAAAGATAAACATTAAAGACACAAGCAAAAACTTAAAATAAACCAAGAATCAACATTAAACCACAAATTATTATCGAGTATTTTAAGTTGTGTGCAAGAATAAATAGAGTATTTTTTTTCTTTTTCTTTCTTTTTTTTCATTACTGTTGAGACCGATGGTTCTTGGTGGAATTCCATGTTTAAAGATAATAAAACACAATTTTTTTATTTTGTAATATCCACTTTTTATAAGTCTAGCCGACCAATGGTTTCGCTTGCTAAGGCATTGACGAGGCTGTATTACAGACATGTCTGTCAAATTGATTAATTTCTGTTGACATGTATGTAATACAGCCTCGTCAATGCCTTAGCAGGCGAAACCATTGGTCGGCTAGACTAATAAAAAGTGGATATTACAAAATAAAAAATTGTGTTGTATTATCTATAAATAGAGTACATAATATCGTTAATAGTATCTTCCATTTGCTACCATTTCAGATGAAATAGTAAAATATTCGTTGTGTTATTAAGAGATGAAGCATGAAGCATGTAATAATTAAAAATTAAGGTTAAATCTTATTAAAAAATACTAAATTCGATATTATTTGCGCAAATCTACACAAAGGTGGCATTAAAATAATTTATTCGTAATTATGAATCAAAAAATTCCAATGTTGGAGTAATAAGTATAAAATACCTGTCCATATCTATAATAATGGGTTAGTTTATCTAAATGAAAGTGTCTCTTTATAATTGTTTGTAATACGAAAAAAATAGTAACTAGACTATAAGTTAATAATAATTACTCTCAGAGAGTAATTGACTAAACATTAAATTTAACAAATACTACACATGTCTTGAAGCACTGTTGACATATTGAAAAACATTTTGATCTTAAAAGTAGTCTTTAAGGTGTAATCGAATCTTTTCATGAAATAAACAGACATCTGAGAAATGTGTTGGATTAAATTAAGATAGAAACTACCCGTCTTCATCAAAATTTCACATTTAGTTTAGAATTAGCTGTCTCAATTTAATTGTTCTTTAAAATTAGTCGATACATTTTAAAACTTAATCTGGAAAATTGTTTACATACATATTATCGTATTTAGTTCATTATTGATCTAGTTTCTTTTTGTTTGAGAAAGATAAGAACAGAAATTTACAACAAAGTTGATTTATTATCTGTTGCTTAATTTATTTGTTCAACTTTCGGCAACAACATACAGAAGCTGTTCCATAAGTCGTGACATGTTGCAAAATATGTTAGTTAATTTTATTATTTTGAAAGTTTTTGAATTTGTAATGTTGTCTATGCCAGTAGTACGATAGTTAAAGATTGTTAAGTTGGTAGTCCATTGCATTTTACTATCAACTCTTTTCAATTTTGTAATAATAAGGTTATATTTAACGTTGATTAAGTAATATCATGACTTTTAAATGAAAGTATCGTGTCAATTACTGTAGAACAGGTATTTCTTGTGAAAACCTATTATGGGTATTTTTAATTTATGTTAATTAATAAAGGTAATAATATAATTTAGAAATTGACATTACGTAGTATTTTCATTTGATTCAGACGGTATTTAATCGTGGGACAGTATTATACAGACAACAAAAACGGCACCAACATCTGCAACAACTTAAGAAATCGAAGAAATATTAATGCTTTGCTATAGAGATAATGCAATCTGCAGTATATAAAAATTCCAAAGGGTTTAGTTCATAGTATGGTGTGATGATCTAAACTAAAAGCTTACATGTGCGTTTAGTTCATGGTTTAATTGAATATAACATTGACAGGTGTTTATTAATGTCTGAGATATTGCTTAATCAGTTTTCTAAGAAGTGCGATTGTTTTCTATAGTAACTTAGTTTGATGAAGTATGAATAATTTTTTCCTATTAATATGAATAGGAACAATTTCACCATTTAGTAAAACACTATTATCATTTTCATCATTGTAAACTTAAACTTAAACAACTTAGTATTTTTTTTTACATTCATTTACATGTATTTTTAAACAGCACAATAATTATATGTGCGTTGTGTCATTGATTGCACATCCTTGTGGATCAAAGTTTAGGATTCCCAAAAGGGAGCTACGCAGCCTTGACCTTTTCCTAATACCATATTATTACCATAATATCCTATTTCAAGCCTTGTAGTTAAAGACTGCCGCAACCATGACGTGATTTCTGGGTTTAGTGAACAGGTTAAGTTAAACAAATTGGTTGTTCTGTCATAATAGAAAAGTAGCAGTTGAAATTTTGGTTCCTTGAATCGATTTGGGATGAAAAATCATTAGAAAATAGTTTTAAAATAATGTTTTTATTACTATTATGGATTGAATATTTTTAATTCTTACATTTCGTAACCTACATATTCTATCAAAGATTCCTCTTTTTTATATTTGGGGGGGGGGGTTTGTGGTTTTAGGGGAGAAACCATTGCTGTCATCATCGTCTTCTCAATCAAAAATTCCTTCTTAGTAAATGTTCTACTTTTACTTTATCAAATATATATATTTTTTATATGAAGGGGTTAACCTTGATGTTCAAAGGAGAAAAACCTTTCGGACATCAAAACCTTTAATAAAAGGAAGAAAAGTTCATAAAGTAAAGATTCATCTTAAATACTCTAATAACGTAAGGGTTGGAAGATAAGAAGAGTTGGTAAAGAGTGTCTCTATAAAAGACCAATCTATATAAAAAATATGTAGATTCAGCGAGTGTACCTCGAGATTGCCATGCTCGCACTTATAGAAAAATTAATATGTGTGGTAATATGTTCTACAGAATGCAGCAGATGTGAGCTTATGATAGTGTTGATTGTGGCAGTTCATTGGCAGAGATATTTATGAATTAGAAGTGGAAGTTTGGAAGATAGGAGAGATCAGAATAAAATTAAATATATAAAAAGTATCTGTGGAAGAAGGAAGAAAAAGAGTTGAATACATAAATATATCTCGATATAAATTTGAAGGAGTGAAACAGTTCAGCTACTTAGAAACTTTAATAAATAATGATAAATAATTATTGTTGGAAAAAAGAAGAGTTTGTCAAGAGAGACGTTACAAACAAAGATGAAAGAGATTGATCTAAGCCATATATATATATATATATATATATATATATATATGAAAAACTGTGTAGATCCAGCTACAGCCCTTGGGATTACCTCTTACTATAAGTGACCCCCTAAGAGCAGTGATAGGTCAAATATCTATGTTTCGTGGTTGCACTGAAGAAACGAAATGATTTTTGTAATAACAACAGTTTGTTATACGTTTATCACGTATAGATAAAATGAGTAGACCGATTAAAAACATTATGCGGATATATTTTTACCACACTTGAGAGAGTTTATTTTCAAATATTGGAGGAAAATCAATAAATGAATTTTTTTTTAAATCGCTCTAACGATTTTGATATTTTTTCTCTGATAATTCTTGGTATAAAAATATATAACATGTTTATAGTCATCTACACGAAAAAGTTAGTTCGGACGTTATCTCTAAAAAGAAGAAATTAACCGCAATAAAAGCAGGAATATCATAAATTCAGCGCTAGTAATATCAATGATATTGAATATTTACACCAATGAGTTAAACCGGAATTAAAAAAGCTATGAAGAAGATGAACCTAGAATTGACAGATAGTACAAAATTTAATTACGTAAGTCGTAAAATAAACAAATAAGATTATAGTAATTTGTATTTAATAAATCTTGAACAAACTTGTTTCTATTTAGAAGAGGTTAGGAGTTAACTAGTTCCTATGAGGAAGCAATATGACATTTCATTGTTCTATAGATTTAATCATCAGTTTTCCTTTCACAGTCAATCATCACAAACACGTCGAGAATAAATTATAGACTCGACGACGAAGTGTCAGAGTTCAAAGAGAACGGGTCAAATTGCTTGAACCACAAGTTTGTTTTGTTGTAAAACGAATGTTTGTAGTTGGGGAGGGGCTGGATTCGGCGCTATTAGACACGTTTCATGTATAGATAGCGCAATCTAAGAATGTGCTCAGTCGGAGGAAAGAGGGATTCTTGTGTTGATCTGTGCGTTTGAGGACTAGAAAACGTGTCGGAAATGTAATTACACTTTGTCAATACATTTTTTGAAAACATTAATACCAGTTCCTAATACTTACTGAAGGGCTCTACTGGCCTTTTAGAACCTTGGCCTACTCTGCAATATGTAGCCATTCACGGCGATCCCTCGCTGTCTTTACCTTCATGTTCGGAGTTCCTCCTCTGTATCCTCCTCTACATTCTCCAACCATGTAACTCTTGGTCTTCCTTTTCGGCTTCCCACAAAACAACCTTCTGTGTGTTCGGTCATCCAGCATCCTTGCAATATGTCCACTCATCTTATTCTTCCCTTTTGTGCATGCGTTAATAAAAGAATGTTTACAAATAGATCTATCAACTCTTTATTTATTCGAAATCTCTAGGATCCGTCCCGAAAAACCGGACCAAAGCACAACTTATGTTCCCATACTAGAAGAGCTCTTTTAGATTCTACAGTAAGGGTCCGTGTTTTGCTAGGGAATGTAGCAATTCATCGGATGACTCCTTACATAGTATTTATATTTTCTATGATAGGTTCTACGAACTTAATGTTTTCTACAGGGAGAACATACAACGATTACTTGGAGTTAACCGTGCAATGATTTTTGAAATTATTTATTATATTTTCTTTAATCTACCACCTTTGCACCTAGATACATAAAGGACACTACATTATTAAATTTATTATTAAGGAGTAGGATACTATTTTTTATCTTTTCCTGTCGCAATGTCATCATGTACTGCGTCTTTTTTTGGTTTATTTCCTTACCCATCCTTTTAACGGTATCCTCCAGTTCCAGCAGTGCTCCTGATAATGCATTTATGGTTCGGGCCGGAATCACCACTCCATCTGCATATCCTACGTACTCAGTAAGTCTGTTACAGATCATGACTCCAGGATTCATGTCCATGGTCAGCGCTTTACTTTTCAAAAAGAAATTGAACAGCGTTGGAGAGAGTGAGCCACCTTTCCTCAATCCGGATTGATACTATTTGTTGAACAACCACATATAATAATACGTATACAAATATTTTTTAAAGTGGTGACCGTTCTGGAAATGCGATATGTCCAAAACTCTAACCTTTGTTCCTTTGTGTAATTCCATTATTGTCTGGACAAATGCATTAAAAAAAAAATGTATACCTGTAAATATTTATTTAGTTCGAAATAACACACATAAATTGTTGGAAACATTTACAAACAATTAGAAATTTGAGTTATTTTCGAACATTTTAAATTCTTAATGCTTGAATGATTGAGCCACGTGGAGTACAAAGAAAGATATAGAGTATTTATATCATTTATGTATTGAGGTGTATTCTATTCATGTATAGGCATGAGATGGATAGATGAAGTGTAAGGGAACCCACGAGTAATGCGTAGAGAAGCAGCCTTGATAGAGAAACATTAAACAAAATACCGAAGGAGGTTATGAGACAACCCATACTGTAGTGGCACAGAAGGAGGAGGAAAAAGAAGAATAATATGAAAATAATATATTGTATGTTTTATTGGTTAATGGGCACATTTTAAATTTAACGCTATTGCTATTTTACTCCCTAAATATCTTACCTAAAGTTGATATTTAATTAAATCTCTTTTTGTAGTATTTAAATTTTAACAAAATCAATCGAATCGCTTTATAAATAAAATTT
The DNA here is from genome assembly GCA_963513935.1 of Aphrophora alni. Taxonomy (NCBI): domain Eukaryota; kingdom Metazoa; phylum Arthropoda; class Insecta; order Hemiptera; family Aphrophoridae; genus Aphrophora; species Aphrophora alni. Next base: position 101,232,574 of record OY740771.1, on the reverse strand, counting down.
ACAAACACGAGCAATTCTAGTTTAATAGCAGGCTCATGTTTAGCTCAAAGGTATGTAAATCAGCGTGTAGAGTTATAGAACGTGTTTTGAGATATCTTAATCTTTTATAGATGAGTATAACTGGAAACAAATTTACTGGCAGTAGTGAATCGTTCGAGACATTCCCATCATTAACACATATCCAAGGGCATTTGAGAATCCGACATGCCTGTATGATATCGTCAAGAAAACAGGGTTTTCACAATCTAATGTGCTGATTTACATTGTGAATGTTCATCTATGACGAACACGTGTGTCAAAGGCACTGATGGATTTATTTAAATGTGTTACATCCTGGAATGAAATAAAATATTCCGCTCGTTTGCTGTTATAAACCGTGGCATAAAATATACACCAGAAGTATAAGATAACCTATTACTGTGTAAGTTTATCTATTTTAATTACTATTAAAGAGAGCTGTGTATAACATGTTGCGATCTAGAGACAAATTAAAATTTCTTTTCTAAGCTTAGTTAACACATTTTGACGTAGAATTTTGCAAACATGTGGCGCCACTTTTAATTAAAAACGTGAATTTCTCAAATTGACTGACACACCTGTGTTTAGTAGGAATTAATTACGACAACTTCCGTATTAGTTGCACAATACTAGAGGCTCTATCAAAAACTAAGTTCTTTAAATATATTGCTCTATATTTTTCCTTATGGAAAAAAAGATACCCGCGATTATGAAATGTAAATCGATCCTATCCTTAGAAATAATTTTATTTTATACTCTACAGGTCGCAATTTGTAACATTTCGTATCTTGGTTTAGTTTTACGAATAGCTGGAAGAGTTTTTTAACCTGAAAAAGTCGTGAATAAAATTTAAATGGCGGTAGAACTATAAATACAATTTTGTTTTTCAAACATAAGTTTTTATCTGTAAATCTATCATCTCCTCATCTATATTTTCGTGCAACTTTAAAGTCTCTATTTAATATTACAAATATGATTGTTTCCTACCATAAAAATTAATGTATAGATTTAAAGAGAATTATAATTTATAGAATGTCTATTGTGACTCCATTCCTCCTTGCATGTAATTATGCCACTTCTCGTTTCATCTCCATTGTCGTTCAATTGGTGGATTTTTATTACTTACACTATAAGATATATAAGGGAAGTGTGCTAATCGTAAAAAAAAAATAAAAATCATCTTTTATTTTTTAATGATCTTAAGGTTTCATGGGATAAGGGAAACGAAAAATTTATTTTTGAAATATCGTGCATTCGTCGTCGTTGTCGTTTATAAGACAGTGGCTATAAAATTTAAGATAGAAACATAAACGGTGGTATAGGGTAATATCGTGTGCTCATATGGCGCTCATAAGCTCATATATTGATTCTATTTTTTTTAACTCAGGTCTAGTATTAGCTGAGTATTTTTCTTCATTTATAGATTTAGATTTCAACATGGCCCTCAGCTACTATGTTGGTGTTTTCCTCTTTCATGCTTTGAGTTTTACACTTGATAACGAAGGTTGATTTATACTCTCGAAACGTCACGTATGAGTTTTTATTTACACAATGATGGTAAATGTTCGATTAAACCAAATATGCATTGCAATGTTATCATCAATATATTTGATATGTTACTACGTTATGGTTACTTATTAATTTATTCGTTATTAATTGTCTATTAAATCTGTATTACCATTCTAGGCCCAATTGTGTTACGCCCTGTCTATTGTTTCCAGTTAACCCTGTCCTAGATACTTAACCTTTGTTGACCTTAACCACCACCTGCTCTAGCTCCTACTCCACCCTCCATCCCTTTCTTCTTTGCGTGTTAAGTTTTGTTTACACTGTTGATTTACTTTGTTACTCAAAACCAACAGTGATAATGAACTCTTTTGTTGATTATAAAATTATTTGTTTTTTTCTCCTACTATTATTTAAACATTTTTTTAATTAGAAAGGGTAAAAAACAGAGTACAATTGGTAGGTGATTCGCTTAAATGGCCACGATAGAGCCTTGATGGTTATTTAGGCAGCCTAGCAGGAAACAGGAGAATAGTTACGTCGACTGTTTACATTGTTAAATTCAATAACACGAGATATGAACAAAAAACTGTTAAAAATGGCTACCATTTTGAAATTACCAATTATATTTTTCTGAATTTCATAGGTGCACAAACCAAATCTTAATGAGGTTACAAATAACAACAACGACGGACGGACTTCTAGAAGATCTTCGGTTTCCGGAGTTTTAAAAGCATGAAATCAGTCGAAAACAGAATCTTTGTTTATATTAAACTTACCTTATGCATCGTACATTACATTAGAAAACGTGTGTTAATGGTTCCTGTTGTAAGACTCTTACAATGTAACATTATTGTAATATAGTAATTTCTAAAATAAACCACTTGTTCCACTAATACAAATAATCACTAGAGCACTGTGGTGATTGTATATGAACAAAAGAAAAAACCCCAAACCACAAAATAACACAACTACACAAAACTGTATAATGCTTTTATATTACCTTATGTACATTTCGATAAATCTGCTGTCATCTTCAGAGGTACACTACTCTCTACCTCTGAAGTACCTCTCTACTAGTGGTGTACCTCTGAAGATGATAGCAGAGCTATCGAAATGCACATAAAGTAATATAAACGTATTATACAGTTTTGTGTAGTTGTATTATTTTGTGGTTTGAGGTTTTTTCTCTTGTTCAACTACTAATACAACTTAAAATTTGTCCTGGCTGGATCTAGATCTTTTTTTCATGTGGTCTTGATTTATATCTTTCGTAGCAGGTTTCTTTTGACCAACTTAATATATCACATTTATCCGACTTCAAAAAATTAGCGATATACACAATTAGGTCAAGAAAATTTGTGTAAACGTTTATAAACAAACCTAACTTATATTACATGTTCGGGACAAGTTGAAAAATGTTATCTACTGTAAAATTTCATAAGACGTTAAAATGTTATATGGTGATTTATAAAAAAAAAAAACCATTTCATCTACTAACGTAGGCCCTAATTTAACTGTTCCTAGAAGGCCCCAAGAGGTTAATTTTTTAGCATTACATTTAGAGGATCAGCTTGTATTACATTGTATAATGGAGCTAGCTAAGAAACATTATACTTATTCATTTGGTAACATTGTATATTTAGTAGAGACAAGCAAAATTTAGAGTACACAGTTTTCATAAATCTTACATTTAAGAAGTCATACACTAGAAAATATTACAATTTCTGTAACTCAATGAGTAGTAATACTTCAAACGACGTAATTGAGTTAAGCAGCATTGCTGAAGCTACAAACCTCTTACACAACACTGAAATTAAATAATTTCGAATAAATAAAATAAAGTAACATTCCGCAATCCATAGCAATTTATCTTACAGACGGAAGTTATTTTAAATTTTAAAAAGGTTCCGGTGTAAGTTTTGATGAAGCTTATCTTAATGAAGCAGGATTAGTCTAACCCAAACCAGTGATTAAGAAAGCGGGAACCAACTACTGAGCTTTCGCGCACGTGTACAAACGCAGGAGAGTAGTTTGAAATAGTCTACTTTCAAATATTTTAATGGCTATATAATTTATTTTATTGCGTGTTTGCAGTATATAAAAATAATATATATATATATATATATATATATTGTTACTAAATAGCTTGATTTCTAACTATGTGTGTGTAATTTAGAGGGCACATAATGTATTGTTATTTGTATTCTGCTTGTTGTGTTTATTTTTTGAAATAGACGTACCGTAGTATAGAGAAAGTTATTAATGGGTCAAAAATAAAAAATAAAACAATGTGGATACATCCTAAGTTCAAAAAGTTTTTTTAGGAATGATGTCTGCCTGTCTATCCATCGTCTGTGCAATGCTCGAACACTCAAAAGAGTGAAACGATTTTATTAAAATGGCTATATTTTAATAATATCTTGGTGGTAGTTAAAAAAAAAAATTCAACTCAAAATTTAGTGTAGCTTCTATAAGATGAATTCCAATCCCATGGTGTTTCTCTATTTTAAAAAATTAATCTCTTACATTTGTCATAAAATGATGTTCTTAATATGTACTATGTTTAGCAGGAATCATCACAAATATGACCAATATCGATAACTATGCCGATTTATATTGCCATTTTAAAAGAATGACATATAAAACCTATTTTGTTTTAATAAATTAGTATCCAGACAAATATTGTTCATCATAATTTCGTAGAAATTCTGGAACACCCCCCATGAAGAGGTAGAAATTCTTCTTCTCATCAAAAAATAGATTATTTGACCAATAACTTATGCTGAAAGTTACAGTATTCTATTTGGAACAGTTTTAAAATTGGTGAGAGGTTTCCATACTTTAAACTCACTGTATATAAATACTATGTACATGGTAAAATAGGTTTTGGTGTCCATTATCAGTGTGAAAAGCTTTGTAGCTCTATCTGTAATGGTAAAAAAAATACTAAGCCGTCTCGGGGCTTATTTACCACGCGATATATAAAAATTGTCGGTCAGAATACCTTTAAATAAACCTTCTAATTCAGATTTTGGGAAATTTTCAATCATCTGTATAAAGTCATTCCTTTTCTTCTTGTACAATAACTAAAGTCGTAATGTCAAGGAAATTGTTTCGAAACTATCAAAAAGTCAGATAACAATAACTTCCTTACTACAGTTCACGATGTAGTCCAGTGCATTCTGTACAATGCTACAGCTTTGTTTCAGAAAGGTTTTCGTGCGGAAATATTAGAACATGAATTTGTTTACCGGAAGTTATATGTCTGAGGTGTGGAAACACTTACTCACACAATCTGAGCGTGTTATCTCTTAGTTTCGTTTAATTTTGCAAAATTAATAAATTATAACTGTGATCCTTCCAGCGTGAAATTATTAGGTTTCTTTATTATTGGGTAGAATTTTAATTTGTTGAATATTAAGGTTTATGTAATAATAGCGAATTAAAGGGAGAAATATTTGTTGTTTTTCCTCTCCAACTGTGAGTACAGTTGGGCTAGTGGTTTGGACTTTAGTTTCATAAATGAGAGTTACCAGGCTCAATACCCCTGGGGGGGGGGGTTAAACTTTATGGAGTGAACCCAATCCTTGAAGAAAATTAGGAAACAACGATGAAGGAACTTCGATGTTTTAACCACACATTAACCTGTAGAAAAGCCGTCTAGTAGGCTTAAGCTTTTCATGGGCTGTTGAACCATGAGGTTTTTAAGTTTGAAATCTATATAAATGGATGTTCACCGAGCATACTATTTTATCTATACCACTGTTATAAGTGTATAATCCGTTATTTCATGAAATAACTAGGTATTCCATAAAACAATGGTTTCAGTAAGTTAAAGTTAATAACACATTTGTGTTTTTATGGTTTAAGTATTGACGAAGTACATAGCGTTAAAGTGTACAAAAAAATGTTTTAATATTTCATCCCGCTCGCCAAATGATGGAGTAATTAGCTTAGGGTAGTAATAAAGTAATTCGTAATAGTCATGAGATACTTTTACTTATGCGTTATAAGAAGTATGGGGTAAGTTTTGTAATTGCGCAAATTTTGACGTCGTCTTTTTCACGATTCATGACTTCAGGAAATCGAAAAATATTCCGTTCGTCTGTCTTCCTTATCGTTGTTGTCTGTACATAAGGAAGATAAAGGTAACAAAAACAAGATAGAAACATTTAATTTGTTATAGGGGATTATTGTGTGCTTGTATAGATTTAAAAAATCTAATTGAAAATCTCAAAATCGCGGCCATTTTAAAGTTTTGTTTTATATACGTCGTATGTTATCAACTTATAGCAAACGATAAATAAATATTGAGCTTGACTTGTGACTTCTGTGTGCAGTTATTGTAGCTCATGTATCACTGAGGATGGCGTCTTTGTTGTGAAACGCGTTTGATTAAGTAAACGTAATTTTTGTGAGATCTTGTGTTCAAGTTTTGTTCTATCATATAACAAACGAAATTAGATAATTATTACAGATTTTATTTCTGGATGTAATAGTAGTCTATCATTGGCGATGACAATAGCAAAAATATGTTAAAATTTTAATTTGGAAATCTGACCTCCCAAGAAACTGTTATAGTTTCAAGGTACTTTAGGGCCGAGACACTGACACGAGCGAAGCTATTTGAAACGTTTAATTATATACACTTCTACGATGTCAAGAAAGTACAAAGACAAATTATTCACAAATTCTACGTTTAGAAAACCTAGGTACTGACTGTTTTAAACAAACATATCCTACTAGTTAAGACTCCTTGATCTACCAATACAAATAAACATTTCTACAAGGCCTAAAAACCAACGATTGGTTCCCAGCCCCATCCTGCGTGTAATACCTTGCAGGATGGGGCTGGAAAGTACGATGATAACGCTTAGCAAATTTTTATATTTTACATTATCAATTCATTTTATTATTTTTTCATAAAGTTCTTCTAAACTATATCTACTGCTTTTATTTTACAGTTAAACTTACATTAGTTAATTTATAGAATAACTAGTTGTTTCATACAATTACTAGATAAACGGTGTGATCTATATTATACTGTAACTGACGGCATACGTTGTTTTATGTAAACTTGATATTTTATGAAATTACTAAGTTATATATTTCAAAGGTAACATATACATACAAATATGTTTCTGTGTATGTTCTGGTGTGTGTTATATATATATATGTATATAAATTGAGGTTTGATTTTCCTAAATTGTGTAGTTTTTATAAAACTATTGGAAAAGTCGTTCAACACAAAAAGAGACCATTAACTTTGAAAAACGGAGCTGATTCCAATATTTCAAATATTTTATACAGAATTCTGACTTTAAATTTGACAAACCGACATTTTGCTTTTGTTAAGCGGAATTCCTTTTGTTAGCTATTGTTCTCGATTTTAAAACCTATCCTCAAATTATGATCCAACACACCTTCTTCATCATTTAATGAATTGAGTTGGCCTCCACACTACTCCAAAGAGGAGGTAGAAGGGTAAGTAATCACGTCACAAAGGAAAATTTAAATAAAATCTAAAATGTCCAGAGTTTAGATTTTTATTTCAATTTCTAACAAAACTAAAGCGACGATACTTTATAATCTGTATATTTAGAACCAATATTTAGTGCATTTATAATGTTAGTGTATATGTAAAAATTATTGTATAATCTGCGAACAGTGTTGTACAATAATTACACTTTTTTTACAAAATCAATGCAATAATAACAATTCTAAAATTTAAAAATTTGGACGCGATAAAATTACATTGGTGACGGCGGGTATCTTTGGAATGTTGATATAAACTGGAATTGAATTGTGGGTGGTATTCATAATTGAATTGTGTGTAGGAGGATTCCGATAAATTGGAAATGCATTTTAGTTGCTGTCCTTGACTTTTGAGAGATAAACTTTTTAATAAATGATATTTCAGTTTGACTGGTAGGTTTTAGATGACTTGAAAGATGATAAAATTATTTGTATAATTTATTAGGACATTAAAATATATTACGACGTTATTAAGTGAGAAATCTAAACTTAAAAAGGCCTAATGTAGAATGAAATTATTGTAAACGCCACTATTGAAATTAGATGGCTCATGTCTCGCAATAGCTCTGCATTTCTTAGCCCTCTAGTTTTAATTTTTAGACTACTAGTAAATGTTTTTTTGTTCTTCTAGGTTTATAACAGTTTGATTAATATTTTTGAAACTTTTGAGTGCTCTTCAGACTTAACGTCTTCAAGGGAAATTTTATAGGTGTGATGGTTGAAAACAAACTTACCTGGAAATTCCATATACATTAAGTATGCAAAAAACTAGTTTATTCGTAATAAGATATCTCAGTCAGTATTGTACCCGTTATACATAGTAAACACCCTATTGTAGCCTTTTACATTCACATCTAAGTTATGGAATCATGCTATTCGGTGATTCATCAATTCGTGAAAACAGTTTTTATTTTACAAAAAAGATCAGTACGACTATTGGTAAAAATAAATCGAGGAGAAACATGAATATATGCTTTCCGAGAGCTGGGGTTAATGACATTTCCAAATACGTACGTTGTGGAAGTAATACTGTACAATCAATTTAAATGTCACCCCATTTTGAATAAGAATATACACGAGTATGCTACCAGATTCAGAAGCTACTTACGTTTAGACAAATACAGGCTAAGTAAGTTAAAAAAGTTACCATCACAAGCTCTGTTCAATAATCTCGCATAAAGAATAAAAAATATTGATAATTATAATGAGTTTATGAAAAGTATAAGACAAATTTTGATGTCTGGATCATTTTACTCTGTGGATGAGTTTTTCTACCATAAGTGGTGTGTAGACGAAGACATTCTAAGCTATTATTGGGGAATTTGTTATTTGTTGTATGTTATGTGTAATTGGTGCTGTTTATTGTAATTCTATTGAAATTTGTTGTTTGCTTTGCTGAGTGTAACTGTATATTTATTTTTAATGATATTTTAGTACCTAGTAATAATTATTTGGACAATTTTTATAACCAGATTTTGTCAGCAACAAAAGACATAAATTAAATGAAGGAGCCAATGAATTTTTATTGTTGTTAAGTTTAACATTTGGTCACCTATGCAACCAAATAGAGAATAATGTTAAAAACAACAACAAAGTCTCTACTAATATTGAAAATGTAAGAACTATTTAAAAATGCAAAAACATATATCTCTACTTATAAACATTGTGATAAGGTATGCAATAAATAAACATTTAGTAGTATTTAAATATTGTAAATAAAAACAGTCTTGAATTTAGGCTATAATTCAGTAAATTGACGTTGATTGGTCTAATTTTTCTTGTAATTATGTGTAGAATGAAAATATATTATATATTTTATTTTCAAATAACAAATAAAATAAATTAAAGTTGTATAAAGTGAAACTCAGAAGGTAACTCATACGGGTGGCTTGGGGGTAAGTCACCGGACACCCTAATCCTCTGCGCTTGTGGAAGTGAAGCGACCCGTCGTTCAGCCGTATTCCCAGTTTGATAATAGTATAATATCTAGTACTGTATAGATATCTTTAATTATGTTCACAATAATTAAAAACACTATTTTATTAGAAAAGTTTATATTCTTTTCTCTTCACTTATATACTCGATTCATTAAGATATTTAAAATCAAGTATCACAAAACTTTAAAAACTCTAAATCACCAAATTAATACCTACTGAGAAACTTTTCTTTTTAGTTATCGTAATACAATCATTTTAACGGTCTTGAAATTGTTTACGATGGTCCAAAAAAAAAAAGTATTCGTGCCATTTTTCAGGACGCATCGAGACCTTTAGAATGATATATCACATGACCATATATTCTACTTGAAATCTTCAACTTACCCCATACGCTTTCACTCCCTTAACGTGCGCTCATAGAAGAAACCCATAAATACAAAGACGATGTGACAAATGGTGCGAGGGGGTTGCAAGTTTCTTTCCAATGACTCTGTATAATTGTAGAGAGCACCCACTTATAAAGCATTTTTTTAAAATTCCATTAACTAAATTATTGCATCTGTTAAACAAAGCTTATCCAGATAAGTGTATATATGAATAATAAACTGAAAGATGTTCACAGACATGTACAATTTACGTCTAAGATAGAGAAAAACATCACCATAAATTAGAATGATTTAACAATAAAAATGCAACAATGTATTTCAATATAATATATACATGGAAGAAACTGATGTGAAATTAACAATACACAACCATTCAATACACTCGACGACTAATGAAGTGTCTGATATTATAGTATTCACAACACTTTATGTAACAGGAAAAGAAAATTAAAATTAAATTTATTTCAAAATTATTTTGTTTATGCATTAAAAACTACTGCAACCATATCAGGAATATACCAACTTGAAATTTTGTATTCCATTATTATCTCCGCTACTACTATTAATAGTAAATGTAATAGTACACTTAGAGGACTATTAAGTGTTTTGAGAATGGAGTATATCCGAAACGCGTCAACAAACGGTAGATTAACAAAGATGAGAAAGGCGGAACAATGTAATCATTTTAATTGTACCAACCTTTAAAAAGAAATCTCTAAAAACGTTGAAATATAAGGAAAATCATTTGATCGAAATTGTTGGAAAAAAATAAGGTTTAGAGAGGAAACCTTTAACAACGGTAAAAAGTATTTTATATATAGTAAAACACAATGTTAAAAAAACATAACAAGTGGAGGAAAACCGCCACAAACAGGAAGAAGTATATAAAACGGCAGCAATAAAAGATAATATATATATAAATTATACACTTCTTAATTTTACTTTCTTACATATATTTCGTATAAAGAAAGCTATCTAGTGTGTCAAAAAATCTGTGTTGAGTTTTTGCGGATATATCCGTTTTGAGGTTAGGTTAGGTTAGGTTAGGTTAGTTTAGGTTAGGTTAGGTTAAAAAAATTGAATCTACAGCCCAAAACCGTGGACCAATATTAAACAATTTATTACATAGGAATGTTGTAGCCATATATTATATTTTGTATTTTTTTCGATCGTTTTAAATTTGGGGGTAGTTACTAAAAAACACACGAAAATTGCGATGTTAAAAAAATTGGCTATAACGATTTTGATAGAGGATAGCCTCTAAGGACCCAAAGGAAACGTATTCGTTGCTGTCTCACGAAAAACGCCGGGTCGTAAGTTACAGGTAAAAAACAAAAATCTGTCATGGTACTGTGTAAAAGAAGTAATTACTCGAAATCGGCTTTTTGAATTCTTGAAAATTGTATATAAATATGAAGATTGATGATAAATGTCCTTGTGCAAAATAGAAGTAAAAAATATATAACTGTTCCCGAATAATTAACAACAATTGAATGTCAATCGCTGTCAAATAAAAACTCAATTAATTCTAATCAAATACAATACACTGAGAGCACATATGGCTCTATGGAATCAAGTTTTGGCCTTATTTAAATATATTTTTAATCCGTGTCTATGGTTTCTTTAATTTTCGTTTAACTACCGAACTGACATTTTTTGGTGACACATATTTTTGGTTGAATTTTATTTAGTTTTGGGCATGAGTGAGTGAGAATGTTTGTGTCATATATTTACGTTGTTTATTTTTACTTAAGTTTTAAACAAATGTAGCTAAAGAGCAATCATTAACAATGGAGTTAAGCTGAAAAACAATCTTAGTTACTAGTTACTATCACACACAAGATAAATTTGTACGAATATGATTGTTTTATTTTATTTATTTCAAAAACAGAAAATAAAACTAAACCTAATTAATTCACGCTCACAATATGGTTCATCAGTTAACCTAAAAAGAAAAAAAAGAGACTTTTCCAAATGAAGTATATATGTCGACCATCTGCAATTTAATTGTTGTAGAACAGCTGGTTAAGGCCATTGTAATAATGACAAACACAAAAGTTATATAAAAATGATACCATATGGTGACCTAGAATTTAATACCTCTAGATGAGCAAGATCTCGTTGACGTAATTAATTGTAATGAACTGGAATTCTAATTAAGGTAGTTAAAATCTGAGTATGGTCATGGTTTTGCATATTTAATATCTTTAGTGTTTAAAAAGGGAAAACATCCTAAACTTAACGAAATTTCACCTTAACTTAAGTCAAAACAAAATAAATTTTGAAGGAATGTAATGTGAAGATTACAATTAGTTTTATTTAAATTCTTGTTCACCTTATTCGCGAACCATATTTTACTTTTACATTTTACCAGTCTTTTTCTTTTTCTTCTTCTATGACAAAACATTCCTACATCATTATCACATTATGCAATAGAAAGAATAGAGGGGGAACAAATTTTGAATTATAAAAAAAAACAAAATTCCTAAGGTATGAAGTATATTTTATCACTAGCACCAAAAGTGAAGCTTTTCGATACAAGCTCAAGTTTAAATTGAGGAAAATGAGCGAGGATCTAAAAGCTTCTTTTGGTCCAAATGATGAACTATATTTTTCGTTATACTGCAAATAATATAATAAAACAATTCACAAAAATCAAAATTTAACTAGAGTATATTTCCGTCTCTGTGACTTTTTTATTGTGTAGTAATTCTACTTACATTTATGACGTGTTTCGGAAGTATTTTCCATCCTCAGAATATCTCGCTCATTGGAGGTCGTCACAATAAATATGATTTCAACATACAACACAAAACACACTAACACATATTAAAACACATACATAACGCACGCTAACGTGTGCACACACGGACGTATTTCTGTCAACTCAGTAGTAGAATTACTACACAATAAATAAGTCACAGAGACGGAAATATACTCTAGTTATTTTAATCGTGACTTGGGCACATTTGCAATGAAAATAAAATTAAAATGGTATAACCTATTTGCCTTCGTATCGATGGTAACAGCTGTTTTACAATGGTAAACGGTTATTTACAATCGAGAGTATCGGTTGTTATTTTAGATGGTTTACAATCGTTTATTAATTCCTATGAATGAAGTAACAGCTGATGACCTCGACCTCAGCTGTTTTTAGGCCATAGAACTAAAAAGAACAACTTTAGCATCTCAATACATGTATTGAAAACAGTTGTTTTTGAAGCAGTATGACGAAAAATGTGCATGCGAAATCATTTGCATATATATTAAAGACGATAGAAAACTCACACTAGAAAGACAGACAAAAATAATTCCAAAAACAACTATTTTCTACAAATAGTACCAATAAACAGATATTTCCGTAAAAGAACACGACATTGATTATTTAAACAATCATATAACGTTTGAGAAAATAAAAATGGTTATCAAATAGCTGTAACACGCCTCCTGTTCAATATTGCCCTTGAAAGAGCAATTAAGTAGTCAGTCCTTCAAGTACGAGGCAGAATATTTTATAAATCGGTGCAGCTTCTGATTTAAAATGTGAATGTTCTCACAAAAAGAAGAAGGCATTCGATCTAAGTAAAAGATAGATAAAATGAGACCTGATGTAAACCAAGAAAATGACAGCAAGGCTGTTGGCAGTAAAAAAGACACACTAGGATTTAACAATAACTAACCTTTAAAAGAAAGACATCTGAAAAGAATTACGAAATTACCAATAGACTAGATCCTTGTAAGACACATAATGACTTTAGTTTCAGAGAAGGTTGTCACAAAAGGACAAAAATCTAATAATTGTAAAGGAAGATCTTAAGTCGAAATGTATGAGTTCTCTGTAAAATGTCAAAAGCACTTAAATTACGAGGGTTATGACTTGTTAAAGACCCAACGGTAAGTGGACTAACACAAGTTAGCGACAAATGTAGATCTCATTCAAGTAAATAAACAAGAAAAAAGAATTATGATGGGCTTCCTTGCAAAGGGGAAAACCTCGCGGTCTTATAACAAGAGTACATAATAGATACCATTAGCTCTTGAATAACCCAATAGTCAGGAACAGAAGAGAACGAGAGTTGATGGCAGAATAAGAGAGAGGCATTTGACCGAAAACTAAATAATAAAGGTGTAAATCCAGCTAGGTAGCTCGGGATAGATACACTCGTACAGAAGTGAACCCTTGAAGAGAAGAGAATGAGGTTGACCCAATCTGAGATATATTAACGGGGTTGAGAAAACAAAAGGAAAACCGGCGTCATAAAATGGATAGCATCAGCTGAAAATCAGGACCAATGGAAACATTTCACACAGGAGGCCAAAGCTTACACAGGGCTGTAGCGCCAAGAAGAAGGAAGGAGAAAAACTGCTAAAACAAACTGCACTAACTCTCTATACAATCCTTTAGTTCTTAATAAATAAATTATTCACAATCTATCAAAAAAAATATTGGTTTCATAGTTGTGAAAATAAACATTGGTTATCGTTTACAAAGTTATGTCTCAAACTAGTTGGTTCTACACCTTCTCTATCTGTTATCTCTTAACCAATTCTTGTTTTCTTCCGTTATTAGAACATTGAACGGTGTTTGTTTGTTTCTTTATAATTGAAAATTTAAGAGTAGCTGTCATAAGTTAAAAAAGGGGGGGAAACACACAAATACGATATCCTAGAAATTAGCTGAAACGAATTTGATCAAATTTCTCTCAAGTGCAGCTTCTAAAAATATAAACAAAAATGCCAATTATCAACAAAATAATCAACAACGGGGCGGCTATAAAATACATAATTTCTCAAAATCGCCTCTTCCGATTTCATTCAAATATTATAAATATAAATATCAATAACCCAATAACGTGTGCAATGTTTCAAACAAAAACAAAATATCAGTTTAGGAGAAATTAGAGAAAAAAAAATCTTGACAGCTGTTATAAAAAGCTCGATTTTAATGAAATACTTTTTATGTTGAAAACTTATTTATAGCACAAGTTAAACAACCTTAGACCCTTATTTAAATAAGTAAATATTTTATAAAACATGGTCCATAGTTCAATTTGATTACAGACGATTAGTTCGTGGTTATTTTGTTTTTTGGGATGAGCGTGTGAGAAAGTTTGTGCATCATTTAATAATATTTAATGACTATGATAAGTTTCTCTTGATTATGATTATGCTATTTAAATTTACTAAGTTCAACTTCACTATTGATATAGAATAATTTGTTAACTATTTAGTTACTTAATTACTACACAATTTTATTCTTTATTTGTGCGGCTTTTTTAAATCAATAAATAAATGTTAAATTACTATTTGGAATTTGATAATTTTTTCCCTCTAAATATTTGACTTGGCGTGGAATATTTGATCAGTAATACATCGTGTGCAAAATTTGATGATTCTAACTGTCCTACGATTTCCCTTCGGTTAAAAGCTATAAGTTTGGCAAATTTCAAGTTCATTTACACAAGGCGTTGTTTTAAAACTAGATTTTATGTTAGCCTATATGAATATCAGACTATACTGTTTATTTTGGCACTATTGTTTTTAAAATGTCAGGCATAAAATTAATTCCTTCTCTCTATTAATTATTTTTTACACTGGTTATTTACACGTACAATTTTACATTCGTTCCCATTGTTCACAATTAATGGCACAGAATGTGACGATGCGCGCTACCTATCAGCAACCATCGGAGTTACGGGATAATAGTAATTGAACTAACATGACTTATGGCGGGATTAGTCCGCATTATTCAAAACAAATTTGGTGCTAATCAATTATTATATTTCGGAAACCATCGATTACATTTTGATTAAACCTCTTTTTTTATGTAAAAACCTTCTTTTCTAATTACTATGAAATAAATATATCAGCTTTTATATTGTTAAACTAAAAAAGTATCACAATATGTGCCCGGGAAAGAGGAATTACTAATTCATTTTCAGGCTCACCTAAAGGAATACAAATATGTCATCTCCGAGGTAACCTAGCTGGATGATCACCTTTTAGGTTCGATAGCTTTCTTCTTTAACATGTCTCGTTTGACCAACTTCTTAGCTCTTCTGACCCTGACCTCTTTAAGCAGCTTGGTGTATTTATTTTATGTTCCGTTTTTCATATTGACTGTAAGGTTTTTCTGTTAAAAAAAAGAAGAAGAAATTACTCACGAACTAGAATTAATTTTCTGAAATTTAATTGAAATTACTTATAACCAAATGTGAAAATTTTAACTCAAATCGTTAGGACTGTAGATCACACAGAAAAATTCGACAGACAACATTTTTTGTCATAAAGTACTCTAAATGTATATTTCCGAAAAATAATACATTGGATTGACGACTCGTACCACATAATTATGATTTCTTTTATCAATTGCCGACTTTCTGAAATTTACAATTTGGTTACACATACGCCATCTATAGGATCAACTGATAACTTTAACTGCTAAGAAGTTTGACGTTTCGTTGATAGAGCGCGGTGAATGTAACAAGTTTATAAATTATATTTTTGTTGTGTATCTGCAACAGGAAATAATTTTAAGAAATAACTATTGTTTATATTATACAGACTTAACAAATTCCACAAATGGTTAGATAATTGTTGAACTAGGAAAGTTAAAAATTCTAAATCTTAAAATGTTTTGTCCTAATATTTTTGTTTGTTTCTCATTTGAGGTGAAATCGTAACCGAGAAATTATATATGTCTTGTTTTTTTAGAAAGAAAGAAAACTTCTGTTATATCCCTTCACTTTATTTTTCTTATGTAATTAGGTCTCTCTTGACCAATTCTTGTTCTTTTCCGACTCTGACGTCATTAGAGTATTTGAGGGTTGGGAGTTTTTATTTTGTATTCTTTTTCTTCACAAGGCGATGAAGAAGAAAATAAAGAAAAGGTTTTTCGCCTTTAAATAACAATTGGAAAGAATGTTAGAAACAAATGAGAATGAGATAATTAGAAGTAGTTTAGTTTTAATATTATACATTTTTCGGACATTTGTCATCATGTTTCATGTTTCATGTTTCTTTAGTTTTTAGTCACTTGATAACGGAATTGATTCTTATTCCCGAAACGTCGTACTGTGAATTTTTAACACAGAAATGATGGCAAATATCCGAAAAATGTATAATAATAAAATTGAACTTCCATCATTAACAAATAATTTCAAACAGAGAATAGTTTAGTTTACTTTACAAATGTTTCTTTCTAAAGATTTATATTTTTGTTTACTAGTTGAAAATTACAGGATATTTTCACCAACCTTGAACCGGGTGTTCAGTAAGCCATAAGAAAATTATGTTTCTCATAACAGTTTCAAAATGGCGATTCTTATTTTAATACTAATTTAAATATTTAAAAAAATCCCATACGGTTGTAAAATTGCATATTAACAAATTAAAATTATAAACTAAATGTGTAGAAAATTCGATTAAGTTGATATAAATAAAATAAATGCATAGCTGTTATTGTGATTAGCAATATATATAAATATATATATATATATATATATATATATATATATATATATATATTGCTAATATATATATATATATATATAATTTTGTTTGGGTAAAACCAAGAACCTTTATAATTTCATGCATGTATTTGACCTGCGATCTATTAACTCCTATACAGTTCAAACTATTAATTTATATTATTAATATGTTTAAACGGACATTTGTGTAAAGAAAATCATTACACGACGTTTCGAGAGTATATATCAACTTCGTTATCAAGCTTGAAACTAAAACATTAAAGAGAAAAACACCAACATAGCTTAGTAACCTAGGGTCATGTTGGAATCTAAAAACAAATCTATATATACAAGTAAAATATATAAATATAAATAAAACCTATAATATATATATATATATATATATATATATATATATATATATATATACCTTTAGTGTATATATATAAATCTAAAACTAGGCCTGAGCAATCAAAATTAATAAGGAAAAATAAGGATTCCCCGAACCAGAAAAAGTTTTTATTTTACACCTATACGATAAAAGGCCTGCGGTAGGACTAGACCCTAAACTAAGGTCCAACTTACCCATACCTAGACCCAGTACCGTCTATGAGGTTCAAGAGTAAATCTAAGTTAAGACTAAATACAAATATGTTTAGTTAAAACCATACCACATACTTCACCCTTGATAGCGAGAGTTGATTTACTCTCGAAACGTCGTGTTAATTTTCTATACGCAAATAATGGTAAATATCCGATTAAACCATATTAATGGTTAACAGACCGCAGGAGAAACACAGGCATGATGTTATAAACGTATTGGTATGGACAATCTATTATTAACTTATCAAATAACTTTTGTATTACCCCCACATATAGAACAATATAGCGGTATCAAAACTATGTGTGGGATATCAAATAAAACTAGAAGTTTTTCTGACATGGAATATGTATGCTTATTTGACGAAGAAATTAATATGTTTGCCATAGAAAAAATATGGTTTTTAAAAGGCATCGATTTTATAAAAATAACTTTCCCTTTGTGCCTAGACATGCCTGACCCTTTTATTTATAAATATAGTTTCAGCACCCGAAATATTTCCATTGAATTTTGAATCACCCTGTATATTATACGGAACATTATCAAATGAATCAAATTATACTGCACTACAACATTATGTCATTCTCTTAACATGGACCAGACACTGTCAAGTATGTTTCATCTTATAACTATATATTATTATGTTAATAAAAAATAATTTGCAAAATGTTGTAATCCCAAAATTAATCCTGGAAGGTATGTAGCTCCTGCGGTTTACAAAGCTCGGCACGAATCTGCGGATGCATAGGCTAGCAAATTAAATCTCTGCGATAAAATTGCAACAAGGATCTCAGCGCGAAAGTATCATAATTAATTTCGTGCCTCAGAACTGAAGTTATGACATCCAGGTCTGTGAAAATTACACACCGATAACGTAAAGAGGCATGTTGAGGTACAGGAGTCATTTCAGGGGATCTTGCGGCAAGGAAATGGCAGGAGCATCAACAGAATTATCATCTGGGAAAATAACACATTGTTTTAAAAGGGTCAAGCGTGTGCACTTAGAATATAGGGACAATTTATGTTTATAAAGTCAGAATAACTTCTAGTTTTATTCCATACTAGTATATTTTTCCCCCTAAACTACCCCAAGGTAATTTTTTTGTTATCTATATATTTTCCCTTTATGTGGGGCAATACAAAGAATATAAAAAAATACAAAGTTTGAAATATATAGGATTTATCGTCTTGTCTATGTAGACTGGTTGCAATTTACAGACGGACAGATACGATCGTGAAATAAAAGGGACCCTAAAAACTAAAATAATCGCTGAAAAAACAACGCATAAACTGTTTGACCCGTCCATCGTCAAAGATAAATAAAAATAACCAAATATTAATCGTTATCAAAATTTCAGATAATTATCAATTAACAATGAGCCATGGTCAACGACTTTTTAATTTAGAAAAAAAAATTAATGGGGCGTTTAGATTATGTCATAAACGCGTCCTACGTGTAAATAGTATTTCATTAAAATCTAGTTTTAAATAACCGCGTTAATTTTTCTAATAATAACCGCGTTAGTTTTAATAATTTTTCTCGAAATATTGCTGAATCATAATTTTTTTTTTTTTGCGATTTGACACGTTTTGTCATTATTCGTTAAATTTTACGTTTGACACAACTTTTAATGATTTGTCCTTAAATTTCACTAAAATCGGTTTAGACGATCTAGAGAAATTACTTATTTTACTGAACCATAGTCGATTGTATTGTTTTTGCTTATGACGTAAGAACCGGTATTTTAAGAGATTTGGCGACCATTTTGTTTCGTTTGGGTGATG
Organism: Aphrophora alni; assembly: GCA_963513935.1. NCBI lineage: Eukaryota > Metazoa > Arthropoda > Insecta > Hemiptera > Aphrophoridae > Aphrophora > Aphrophora alni. Next base: position 101,213,334 of record OY740771.1, on the reverse strand, counting down.
TTACGAAAGAGAAAATTTCCAAAAATTATTTCTTTGACAAATTAAAAAGCTCCAAGATATGGTCAAAATATGTATCCTTACGAGATTCTATTCCAAAAACTACTGCGCATGCACGCACACACAATACAACACAACAAACAATCACCAACTGCCTTTTTACAGTCATCAGCCAGAACACAGAAACTAATTGACTGAACAAATCATTTTTAGAATCTGATCTTATGAGTTATATTTCATTAAAATATTTTCACAATTTCTACTGTTTTATTTCTATACATAATGAATCAAAAACATAATTTACCTTAGAGGAAAAATCATCGCTGAAGGTTCAACAGTTTTCCTTAAAATACTGTTAAGGAAATTGGTCCGAATATGTATGTTCATTTAACTTAGAAATTAATAAGTTGGCGATAGATCGTTTAAAAAACTTCGACTTTACAAAAATAACTGTCGATATAAGTGTCTACTAACACTATGTCGGGTGGTTTTTAACACATTTGACCATTTTATTACAACCATTCAAACGGGTGTATGTAACATTCTCCACACATGTTTTTATCTGATCAGTTGTTATAAATTTATTACTGTGCTAGTTATGTAAGAAGAGTGTAGGTGTACGCCCACTGGTACAGTTCCGTGCAGATACTGTTTAGCCGAGTAGGATTCTGCTCCAACACGTTCGATGGTAGCGCCTACTAACTTCTGTTTACGTATTTTCCGGTATAACGTTTCCATCGCAGTTGTTTTCTCTCGTGCGTGTGATGGAATGGTGTACACTCTAGAGTTAGGCAGCATAGGTCGTTTACACGTATCAGTTGGTTCGGTTCCCAAAATCCACTGTCGTCTTCGCCATATAAAAAAAGAAGGAAAATAAAGATCCCTAGTACTCAAATACTTTAACAGCCTCAGGGTCGGAAGAGAACAAGAGTTTGATGAGAGAGACCTGCTAAGAAACTTGAGAGGGATGTAACACACGACTACATGGAAAAAGGTGTAGATCCAGATAGGATCCTTAGGGATTGCCAATACAGTGTTCTCCTGAGGACATTGGATCATCATTCGCCAATGATCTCTCTATCACTCTGGACTCTTGCAGGTGTTTGGCTGCTATACCTTCCTTAATTAAATCCAATACTGTGTTTTACTTCTTAGAAAAATAGACTTCGTATCTCTTCAACAATTTCTATTTGAATTTAAAACAGGTCTTGGATAATTAAATGAAGATAAAACAGAATCTTACAACTAACCTTTATGTAACCGATTTAAGCAATGTACAACAAACACTAATTTGAACTTCACCCTAATAATGATAACTGCAATTCCATTTTTGTATTCTTCTTTGCATGGATCTTAAGATTAACTTCACGTCTATATTGTGATTTATTTATTTTAAATAATTTGTCTTTCTTTTTTCTTGGGAAACATTTTTATACTTCACGTATAAATATTGTTTTTTTAAATTATGTTTATGTATTCTTTTTAAATAAATTAATTTTAGTAATAAAATTGTATTTGATATGAAACTCTCAACTCTAATCAATTTAAATTATTAATTGAGGGGAAAGAAGTGTATACACCGATCGCAAAAGAGAGAACATAATGAATATATTTTAATTTTATTTTATTAGACATTTAATAAACAAAGGTTTATTTTGATTCGAAAAGTGAAAAAGAATGAAAACTGACCCACAGTTCATTCTATCATTTCGATTTTGGCTCATGACTTACCAATGATTCGAGAGTCAAAAAGGGGGGTACATTTAGTCATGACCCTTATCCAGTTTCATTTTATAATGTACTACAAAGCAGAACACATAAATATGTGGTCAAAATTTGGTTGTAAACTACAGTGTGTTCATAAAGTATGGAATATAATAATAAAACATATTCAAAACGACTAAATATAAAAAGTTACTTTTTTGTATATATTTATTAAAAAAAAAATTAATTCCAGTTTTTATATTTTTAAATTTTTTTCGGCGTTATTTGATTCGCTGTCTTGAAATAATGTTTAATATTGTAAATAGGAATAGGGCCATGCAATGTTTTTCCTTAAGTTTTTTGATTTTAATTTTATTTACAGATGGAAAAATGAGTTTAGTACTTACCTTTAAAAACGTACATGCTGTAGTTTTGAACTTACGATTTTCAAAATGTTCAAAATGTTATCCTAGTGCTATTTGGCGAAGTCATAAACGGTTATAAAATTTGTTATTTCAACTATTCATTAACTATAAATTAACTACAAATTAGGATGCGAACAGATATTAACGCTATTACTGATTAGACAATTTTCTAAAGTAGTTAGTGGATTTTGTAACTTTTTAGAACTGTCCACACAGCTGTAGGGAAACATTTTGAGCATCTATAAAAAACAAAAGTTCAAAACTAAAGCATTGTGTTTAAAAGTACACAACTTATATCTCATATGGTTTTAAATAATCTGTAGTTGTATTAGTTGATATATTAAAAAAAATTGATATAAATAAAACAGATTTCATCATTAAAATGAGAAAAAAAATCTAAAAATATGTGTCACATGACCCTATTCATGTTAAAATAATTAACCTAATTTCAAGATGCCAGAATAGAGATGGCTTTCAAATTTTAAAACTATCAAAACTGAAAATAGGCTAGATGTCATAAACATATACCGAAAATGAACATTTTATGTTCTGTTGCTTTAAAGAATTTTATTCCATACTTCATGAACACTGCGTAGACTATAGATGTAGATTAAGGTCAAAAGTTAATAAACACTTCGCCCTTTTAAAGAAGCTTTCAATAGTTTTTATTTGTATTTAACACCAAAAATATTTAATAAAATACCTCAGATAATATAACAAAATGATATCGAAATTTCTAAAACAGGTGATTATTTTATTGTATAGCTTTAATGATGTAGACATTATTTTAATATAATTGTTTGAGGTGTCTTTATTCATGTCCTCTATGTATGTTTTGACTAATTTCTATTTCTGTTTTGTTTTTCAGAAGGGTAAAGTTCGATACCGTGTTTAGATTAAAATTTAAAGCAATACGTTTTTGAATCTACTACGTTTTCAACTGATTGTCCTTGTTGTTCATTGTTATAATGCCACTCTTTAAGAAGCTGTTAAGTGCTATATAAATGTTTTATATTACCATGTATATTCATGGGTAAAAGGTAAGATAAATACCTTTTATATAGAGTTTTGAAAGTATAGAAATAGTTTAATAAATTATCGTTTTACAAATTTGATAAATGTATCTAATAATTATTTAAATTATAGAGTGTATGTTTATATGGTATCGCATAAGTGTGTACAAAATTTCTTTCAAATCGGTTCAGTTATTATTGAGAAACACTATCAGCGAGAAACTCAGATTTGTCTCAACATTGATGGAGCTAATCATCAATTACAAATTACGTTCATACTGGGACTATCTCTATACATTTATACAACGGTTTAATGTGGGAAAGATAATTCAATTAATTCCTAAGAGAGAATATATACTATACAGTTATAACTAATTTGGTCAAAATATTTTAGGTTATAAAAACCACATTTATTATACAGACACAGATGTGATCTGTATTATGCAACAAATGATGATGAGAGAGGCCTAATTCAACTTCCCGCCTTCGTTTTAAACTGGTTTTGCGAATGTTCACAAATCATTATGTAGCAATAACCATATGTAACAGAACTGAATATTCCAATTTGTATAATTATATACTTTCTCATAATGTGTATATATGTGGAATACTCGGCGGCATATCGGAAACAGAACATTCTGGTTTTCTCATATTTAACTTCGATTTAATCGAAATCGCATGGACACATAAATATCACTTCTTACTTTGATCACGATTTTATTTTGAAGCTCGTTAAATATCTTTTAAAGTTAACTCAGTTTTAATTAGGGTAAGTTTGGTAATTGAGAAATACTAATCTTCACGGTCTCATGGTCTCATGGTCTCATAGAGATCCCTAATACAGAAAAACTAATTAAAAATGGCAAAATGTCAACCATTTTAAATAGTTTTTTCTACATATTTCGTGTGTTATTCAAGTTATAAAATAGATAACAATGTTTCAGATTAAAATTATGAATGCAATGATACCAACCTGACAATAGTTGTCAGAATATAATTTCGAAACGACCTCTCCAAAAATGTGATATCGTATAGTTACAATTTAGCAGAGTCGAGTCACGGACACACGTCATCCGAGTGGAGACTTTTTAACAAATACACACGTACGAGGCTCGTTAGGTCGTAGCCGATGTCAAAAAACTAATTATATACACAATTATCAGGGTCAGAAAACTTGCATCAACAGTTTTAAACATACTTTACCAATGATCTAACAATACAATTTCTACATGGCCCAAAAATTAAGTTTATGCCAACACATTTAGAATATTTTGCCTACTACGACGGGGCTGGGTAGGTACAATGAGAACCACCAACTTGATTAAATTTATATTAATAAGATCAGAGAAATTAAATTTCAAAAATTAATTGATTGATTTTACCAGTTACTATCATAAATTAGTTTATTAAATGTTCATAATACCCTACAGAATACAATAATGTTATGCTGAAAATGTTGATGTACGTTTTGGAAAATTTCAGGATTGATTTGATCGAATTTGTTTCTGATACTGTGGCGTAAATATTCACTCTAATTGGGAACGAATCACAGTAGAAATGCTCTAAAATGTACGTCAAAGTTTTAAGAAAAATCGCAGTTTCTCTGGAAGAAAAAAGGTTATCATTTTAACATTTAATAAACTGCCCCAGAAGTAATTAGTGTACTAAATTTATTATACAGGTGTCCCAGAACTAATTTGTTCCTGTTAACTTTTATGTTCCTTGTAAATATTTTGTAAAATTAACGGTTTTAGAGATAATTAACGTTAAAAATGTTTAATGGTCGCCATTTTGAAAAGAAAGAAGAGAACGTTCTGATTTTTTGTACCCTGGTAAAAAAACTATATACTAAGTTTGAACTCAATACCTTATCTACTTCTAAAGATATAAAGATCTTATATAAGGAACAAAATGGGGGATAAATGGGCAACGGAACGTTTTCGGACTTATGTTTATAGGAATTTTTATCTTATTCTTACCTATGGAACAATTTTACAAAGTAGTTCTAGACACTCTGTATTTAGAATAAAATATCTCCAGAACTATTTAATTAAATTTTATCAAGTTGGTAAGAGTCATCGTGGTTAACAAATGGACACGAAACTAACGCTTTTCTCTAAAACTATTGATTAAAATTCAAAAATGAGACAACGCTGAAGAAATTGAAGAAATAGTTTATAAATTCAAAATAAAATTTGCCACTTTCGAAATAATAATATTTTGATTTATAGAAAAAAAATGAACATTACAAAGCATATATGTGTTGAAATGTTTTGCGTTATGTTTTTATATTCTCATATAAAAGCATTTTTATGTGGTTGAACAGAGGATGCATACCTATTTCGACGAGTAAATATTATTCCAATCGAAATATTCGCTGACTCATACAGAAGCACTTAAAATGTGGTTCACTCTCATAGCTCACTATAGTTGATTGTGAGAGTAGTAATTCAGCAGGGTCGTAGCTGGATCTATACATTTTCATGTAGTCAGGGGTTAAATCCTTCTCATCTTTCCTATCAGGCCCCTCTTGACCAACTCTTGTTCTCTTCTAACACTAACGCCATTAGAGTATTCGAAGGTTAGAAGTTTTTTAATTTAGTTTTTTTCTTCGTTATTTTTTAAGGCGATGATGACCTAAAGGTTTTTTTGCCTCTAAACAACAAGGATATAACAATAACAAAAGTTGGTTTTGTTATTCTGCAAAAAAGTTATGCAAAATTTGAGATTTAAAATTAGTAGTTTCTTTATTCAATTTATGATTTATGACATTCATGTTTAATTGTAAATTGGGAAGAAGCGAGGAAAAATGTTTTTATATTAAATGAATTTCTTACACTCTATGATACAAAAACCAATTTTAAAGATACTTACTTCTTGGTAACCGTTTACAAAATACAACCCTTAGGGTCTCACTTCTAATGAGTACAGACATTGCAATCCCGAGGGTTCCTTACTGGATTTACAAATTGTTTATCTAGTCTGTCTTGTGTTAAATACCTTTCCCATCTGATCTCGCTGGAACCACTCTTGTTTTCTTCCGACCCAGACGTTATTAGAGTATTCTAGGAATAGGAGTTTTACATTATGTTGTTTCCTTTCAGTTTTTATAAGACATTGATGAGAGATTTTTTGCTTTTAATGACATGGGAAACAAATAAAATTCGATCTGTTGTTTCACATCTTTCAATATAAAATTTGACGTTTAAAAGTAGTAGTTGTTTTTAATTTTCAATGACTGATTTCTGACAGTTTTGACATTCAACCCTAATTGAATGTTGGAGGAAGGTGAGAGAAGTAAACTACTGTATTTAGTTTCTACACTTAATTTCCCATATGATTTAACACTGAAACATATTTTAAGATTACTTTCTTTTTGTCAACAGTTTATAAAGTACAAACTGTCAATTTTTATATTCTTTACAAAACAATTTAATGTGTGCCGACATGGTACTTACCCAGTCACATTATACAATTTAATAAGCGATCTCCTTAATGTAATATTGGCTGGGGGTCAATCAAGAGTCCTTACGTAGTTGTTACATAGGTTTTCTAAAACATAATAATTGTGTATATCACAACTTTCTTGATGATGGCTTGTCTCTGACGGGTCTCGTAAATGTGATTATACGATCACACTCGCGACCCTAGTGTCCTCGGAAAGAAGCTTCTATGTCTTGGGTTTTATGTTTCTATTTTTGACTATAACCTTGCTACTTTTCATTGTTGAAATGTGGAGTTCGTATCATTACATACAGAATTTAAGTCTATATTAAACCAAATCTAATTTACTGTGTTTTATAACGCACACGATACGATGAAAAAATATTCTGTTCAATGCTGCACTTTTGATACTGTCAATTTATTTTTTCGGACTTTCAATAGGACTTTATATGAGCATACAATATTCCTTTATAACAAGCGTTTTGTTCCTATTTTAATTTTTGTGGCTGATATCGTACTTCCGTACAGAGGACCAGGACAAAGGACGTAAGACATGTCGAATCTTACGTCTTTCTGTTTCCTGAAGCCATAGAACGTAAAGTATAGACACACAATACAGGTCAAAATTGTTTTAAGATTATGAAACTTATCCTTTAATGATTAAAGTAATGGAATTCCCAAGTGGAAAGAAATTTAAAAAAATATATAAAATCAATAGGATATGGTTGCGACTAGTGATCTACCTATGTACCAAACTAGAGTTAACCAAATTCCACTTCCTACTATGTGAGTGTATTTGCATTCAAAATATTTTTTCATTAAAAATCAAAATCTAATTTACCGAAGTAGATTCAACAAGACTGTAGGTTGCACATTATTCAATCACACTTTGCATAACACATAATTGATAACAAATTAGAGAATACCTTGTCATTCAAACCTAGTTAATGTATTTGTAGGTCATAAGACAAACTACAATAATTTAATATAATCGACGTTGATTTAAGTGGACGAATTGTGTTCGAAACCATATGTTATTTACCTAGTTATCTAGAAAATGAATCCCTGGGCTATTTATTAGACATCATGGGCCGAGGCCATTAAATGTCCTTAATCAACGAGGTATAGTAATGGCCTCAGCTGTGTGAGTGGAAGATTGGGGGCGGGGGGGAGATCTGTAGCCCAACAATCCGTGAAGACACATATCGATAATAGTGAGCCTAGTAGAAGAGGATACAACCATCAAAATATCTCCATTGATGATCACAACCTGGAGAATGTAGAAAATTTTATTTTTGTAAATTCCTACCTTTCCACAGAGCTTCACGAAAGCAGGGGGTGTCGTATATTTTCTAATAACTCCTTTGTCGCTCTCATAACTAGAATAAAATCTAGAGATGTCCACAGGAAATCAAAAGTGTGTCGTTTAAAGGTTAATTAGAAGAATTTTCTGGTATGGGAGCGGCAATCTTCTTGTTGCCATCGAGAGGGTAATTTTAAGAAGAATCTTCGAACCTGTTCGAGACGAAGATGGGTGAAGAGGAAGAAACAGCAACGAGTTAAATGACATCTTTACCGTTACACCTAGCTCTTCACTAATAAACATAACTATAAAAGACCTGCTACAACGGGGAGATCACATGCATCTTATGGAAGATGGGTGAATACCAAAAGAGATACTGCTCTGGTGGTTTATTTCGTTGTCGTTCAATGGGTAAAACCCCGCCTTATAAAAAAAAAGAATAGAAAAGACACCTAGCCCTCGAATACTCTATTAGTGTTAGGGTAGGAAAGAACAAGAGTTGGTCAAGAGATACAAGATAGGAAAGATGAAAGAGAGTAATCTAACCCAAGACTACACGAAAAAACGTTGTAGATCCGGCTAGATCCCAATACGTGATTGCCAAATTCTTACTTTTTAAAGTGACGCCCAGAGGGTTTGGATTCGATTAAGGAAGACACCTTGAAGGTAAGTCATGAGAGAGATGGATGGATTCAATCGACACCCATAGGAAGGTGATACTCAATATAAGGACTGGTGGACAGTGTTCCGTATTTTCTGATGAATGGAGGAGAATTATTGAGTCGACCAGGACTCGAATTAGGCTGTACGGTCAAAGAAGAAGAAGATGTGTGGTCAATACATCGAATTTCCATCACCGTTGTTCTAACATTTGCTATACAGTTCTTAATCAGTTGAACGCTGCTAGTCTTGAACTTCTTCAGGGGTTGAACCCAAAACCTTCCACACGTGAAGTAAGAACATTAACCCACTGGACCAGACGAGATCGGATTGGATTGTTAATAACATCCGTCTTAATCAGAAATATAGTTGGACATATTACGACATTAATAAAATACCACTAAACAATCTTATATTTAAAACAAAAAGTTAACCCAATTTGTTCGTGGTGATTCTGTTCAGTCTTATTTCCATGATTGTACCAAGTCAAAATAAAAAAAAGTAAAGAAAGATATCGGAAGTATCCAACAATAGGTTTCTATAACATAGGCCAACGAGCAACAATGTTTATTGAATGTTGAAACCACTTTTTACATTCATTACCATAGAAACTTAACTTACTAATTAATCTCATTCATTAAACTTCAAACCAAACTAAATATTTAATACTATGACCATAAAAAAGCCAACCTGCGTAATTAGTTTACCGTATACACAACATATTTAAGTTATCGTAAACAACTGCATTTAGACATTTATTTATAAACTAATTTGTCTACAAATTTCATCACTTTATCCTTTAATTATTTGCAGGTTTTTGTGTCTTACCTTTCTCATAGGAATGTTAGGTTTTTTTGTCATGGTCTGCTCTTTCGCTCAGACAATTAGCCATAGTTAATTGTGTTGTTTCGAACAACGAATTTTCAATGATGGAATTACTTTTTTTTTACTTCTTTTTGTTTTACGTCATTAACTTTAACATTTTAAAAATTCCCTGATGAGCATATTAGACCAATTGAATTTTTTGTCACTAACACTTGAATTGGAATTTTTGTGAAAAAACCTTTCAATTTCTTTAGGGGATTAATTTCACATACAGTCGTGTTATTAACCAGTTAATAATTATCGTTGATATTTACAAAGCAATGTAGATATTTAACATTTCGACAATGTGACGAAGCAATTCAGCGGGAACAACATAAAAAATATATAAGTTGTTTATGTCTGTAATTGATTATGTTATAATTAAGAGTAATTACACCTTAACGGTTCTGTTGAAAATATTATAGGATGGGAATTTGGTTTGTTGTTTTTGTGTCTCAACTCGTTTTCCGGTCGTTTCACATATTTAACTTTTTTCTTTCCATCATACGGACCCGTCAATTTGATAGCCAAGGGAGGTAATTTCATTTCTTACTTTGTATTCAGTTTTTTAAATGGCGTATAATTTTTAAAGTCTTAAACATCTCTTTTTAATCTCACTTTTTACACCAATACATTTAGAAAAATAGCATTCTAAATGTAATAGAATTATTAAACAAGTTACTCAAGTATCCGTTTATTTTTTAAATGACAGCTCCTTGTTGCTTTTGGGCAATAATGCGTATTTTTGTATGAAAATTATTAAGTAGGCCTACGTTTTAGAGTGATTTTTTATTCCCAACTGTTTACCATATGATACAAAATGAAATATTTTTTTCAAAATACGAATTAAAAAATTATAAAATCAGCTGCCATTTTAAAACTTGCCGAATTATTCTTAGAATAACCTAAAACCATTTTCAATTAAATCTGTTTAAAAGTGCGTCACACAAAAATAAACTACTTGGACTCAAATTTTAAATTTTTGTACACTATGTATTTTTACAGTTTATATTTATGTAAAAAAAAATTAACCTGATTTTTATGAAAATTAGATTTAAAAACAAACAGCATAATGGGAAATGTTATTTATAAGTCACTAAGTTATATATATATATATATATATATATATATATATATATATATACAACATGTTACATTTACATGATTTATACAACTCACAATACACATTTCTGTAATAGTTTCATTAAAATCCGTTTTTAAATCTTGCGATATTTCACAATCTATAACACTAATTTTTAAATCTATTTGTTTCCGATATTTTCTGCAATACTGAATGAAACTTTAACTTTTGCATATCCCCACAAACAAAATGAAAAAGAGGACAAGAGATATCGCGAACCGAACACTTTAAAATTATAGTTTCGCTTCACTAGAAGCAGAGAGTAAGACAGAATTAGAATAAAAGAGAGTGGAAATGATGGACTCGCCAACAGTACTGTGAAATAAACACTCCAACTGTTGATAATGTTTTAAATTATTGTGTGTCTCTTAAGTCACATAAGGAAATAATGAATGATAATATTACGTGATTGGATGGAGATACAAGGCCACTGAACTAGATCCTCATCACGTAATTTATAGCAAATAAACTTATATCAAGGTCCCATTGGCTCAAGGCATGTCATGACTGGATATGTATCACTATTATTTATTTATAAAATGCAATGTTTCTCTATCTGTTTGTAACCAGATTATAACAGGTCCGATTTATAACTGTTTACTATCATAATCCGGTACGATACCGGGTCAGGTTTAGTCTAAGTTTGTAAGGAGAGATGCCCGCTTTTGAGATTCAATGCACTTTATATGGGTAAACATCATGTTGCTTAGGTACGATATAATAATGAACCATTAAAGCTATGCATCTCAAATTTTAACTACTTATTTTTATTGATATTTCCTGCGAACTGTACTAGTTTCAAAGTGTTCTACAAAAAAAAGTATATTTTATTAAATTTTTAAAAAAATATTTTTTTTCATTATTAAAAAAAATTGTTTTATTTTATAGTTTTTGGGTTTTTTAACATAGAAGGAAAATTATAGTACACTTTGTTCACCATAATGTCCCAAGTAACCAAAAAAATTTGAAGTCATTGGCATTTATATTAGTCTAGAAAATGGTACCTAAAGGTTAAAAAACACAGTTTCGGAAAAACGCGTTTTAAGTCTAGACTAAGCCTAAACTGATGTCAAAAAGCCTACCTGGATTAAAATCCACCAGGAATGTAATCCTGTTCTGTTGCATCCTCTACATCTCAGGTCCTTTTCATCAGCCTTCTTCTGATTCTTTTCTTCTTATTTTGCTCGTTCACCTCCTTGTCAGCTTTTAAAATCCGTACACGATCAATTGTTATCAGTCCTTCCACTGTAAACTTTCCAGGCTTGATTCCCATTTGTTGCAACACATTAATATTGCTTACTGATCCATCATTGAAGGATGTCACTGCATCAGTTACCCCCAATTTTAATGTGGTTAGGTTAGGTTAGGTTAGGTTAGACATGTCCAACGCATTCTAATTTTTCTAGTGATACTTCCTCACCATAGGGCTTACTCTGAACAACTGACATAAACCCCTTCGAGTCCCTGTCCCCTAAATATCTTGTATATCGTAATCCGAGTTTTTCCTCAGACCTGCCACAAAGAATCTCAGCTTGTGCTTTTCTAGTTCTTGTGGTTTGTTTTTATATTGTCCTCTAGAACAGCTTTACAATTGTCACAGATAATAATAATTCTATGAGCTAGGCCATTTGTGAAACCATCATCAACGCTCATCGAAATACAGATTTCACCTCCGCACGCCTTACAACTTGTAAACGATTTCACTAGCTCAGATATTAGTGGCAGGTTAATAATTGCATTTACATTTGTCTGATCATATTCATAGTTTTTAGGCAACTTTGAATCAAGGAGCTTTTTGGAGCTAGAAGATCTTTTAGAGTCAGAGGAGTTAGGCCTAGGCCAGGTTTCAACAGTTTGAGTAATGTTCTCATTTAGGTTATGCTCAACCTGCACAATCTTAGAATACCTGTTCCCTTTAAATTTTGTCGAGTTGTTAAACTTTCTTACACGAGGCATTTTACACTCTAATCACAAAGATTAAAAACTACTTTCACGATAATATCACTTCACAAAATCACAAACAGCACTTATTGTTTACAAATTTGTTATGAAGAATCGTAAACAAATAGAAACAGATGTTTTGCTGGCAATGTAACTTAGCAACAAGACTAATCCAGTGCTGCCAATCAACAAAATGAAATTTTTAACATAAACTCAATTGGAATATGTAATAACATGTTTGTTAGTTCCCTGAGCTAACTCAGACCCTTGTGGGTCAAAAAGGATGTGTAGTACTATATATATATATATATGATTTTTTTATGATTGTTTGCGCATTGTAAATAAAGTAAAAGTATATATTTTCTGAATCAGGAAAAGATGGAGGATTTTGTAATGCAATAAAAAAAATTCAATTTTTTGACCGAAAAACTGGGCATCTCAAATTATTTAAATTAGTTAGGTATGACAATATTCGTCTGTACAAAAAAAAAAAAATGAAAAACAATATTTTCAATAATCAAACCGATTGGTACTTAGTGTCAACATTTTTTGGGGTAACAGTATATAATATACGAGGTTAAAACTCAATCCTGGAAATTATGAATTTTTTACTGTATTTTATTATCGTAACTTATCAAAGACAAATTAAATTGTCTTAACTATTCTGCCACCAATTGTTATTTTTCGTATCAAATTTTGAATAAAACAACCATTTTTATTTTTAAAGTAGCAACAATAATGTATTTATTTATCCTGAAACAAACAAAATAGATGTTTTCGACAAAAGCCTGAAATGTTCAAAACATTATTGTTGAATAATTAATGTTGGGAATAAAAATTGTAAAATTACATCAAAAACTTACCCTTGTAATAATCTTTAATTTGATGAGACACTTGTTTCTATTTTTAAATTGTGACAGAAAACCAGTTTGGAATACCGAAATTTGCCAGTAATTAACTGTTTTAATTAATTTTGTAATTAACTGTTTTACCATAGAACTTAACAGAGCACTGTTATTATGATATGGAAAAAAGTTAAGGGAATTTATAATTTGAGAGGGTAAGTTACGATTAATTATTTACTGATCATAACAAGAAAATTTCAAAATATCCTATTCATATTCACAATATTTTTAATTTTATTAACACTTCATCTCTTTATCTCATCAGTTGTCATAGAATCCAGCTTAGCTGGTTCAACTTACATCCCATATCTTTTATAAAATTCAACATTTCAATCACAAAATCACAGTATACAGGAATCAAACGCCTGCATAATTTTACTGACCAAATCAAAAGCTACCATGGAGTTCACAACGCAAGAGTATACGGCGATGTACTTGGTTTACTGGTTTTTATAATGCAACGCGCTTTCTGTTTAGACGGAATATCAAGATCGATACCCTAATCGCTGAATTCCTAGTCTGCGAGTGTTTTTAAGATTACCCCAACGTCTATAAGTAGGGGCACGGTACGCTGACAGTCTAATGAGATATATCATGCTTTCCAAGGTGTCGGTAGGGAGGATAAGTTCTAAATATTGTTCGGAACGATCCAGAAATCAGTAGTAAACAAGTTGTTGGTGAGGTTGATGTGCGACTGGAAGGTTAGGTTAGGTTAGGCTCGGTTAGGTAGGGTCAAAACTAATTTCATCAGGACGGTAAAACTTTGAAATCTCTTGATTTTGGACCCAGACTTCAGTTTCGTCGCTGGTTGTTTAGCAGCGATAAGGAACTAAAATCGTTTTCAAAATCGGTGCATGAGTTTTTAAGTTATAACAAACTGTTTGCTAGTTATTAAGAGGAAATCCATATTCAATTGTATATTTTTTGCTGAAAAATAAAAATACAGATTTTTCTTAAAATTATCAGCTGGAATTTTACTGTCTTGTAACAAAGTTGATATATAATTTTAAAGCTTATTATAACAATATATTTTTGAATAATCCTTTATTTTTAAGTTTTAACAACTTTTTGCCAGCTATTAAAACTAAATTTATATCCTTTCGTATGTTGCTAAAAAAATATGAAATAGGAATTTTTTCGAAAAATATGATAGTTATTACACTATTTGAACGCTAAATGGAATTGACAATTTTAGAACCTTGCAACAGGTTCTACGATTAACAATTTTTACGAGGGATTAAATGGACTCCATACAATGTTTGATATTTCAGCATAACATACATTTTAGGAATAAAAAAAAATTAGTACATAAATAAAATTTGAATTACTATTGAAATATTTATTGAAATTGATTCAGAGGTTTACTGACGGGATCGAATCAGAGAAACTCCAAATTTTACGCAGGTCGAGTCATTTATGCACAAAGTTGGAGACACACGGTCCTATGGATTACCAGTCATTCTTTGTTACAATGCCTAGAAAATATTGTGCCATGTGGTCTTTTCGTTCTATAAATATTGTACATTGAAAGCATTGGACTTAACATGAGTTACGGGTCATTCCACTTTCTTTGAAAGTTAAAATTGGATCATTTCGATCAAATAAAAATCATCTTAAGCCATATAAGAATAAAAGTGGATAGGATCTGTAAACATTTCATGGTCTCGAATGTCAGAGTTTCCATCTGGAAGATCACTACATCGAGAATCTCTCATTTTAGAAATTGCTAACAAACCTACAACTTGCGAAGTGAAACAGCAATGTTACAGCCTTCTATGGAAGCTTACTATGTGAAATACACGTAATACAAGTAGCAGTGGCAGTCGCATGTTATACAATTGCAGTGAAAGTATGACCTTGACATTGCCCTACTTCAGGAGGCATTGAAACGTCTCTGCTTGGTTTTCTCACAACAGTTTATTAAATCATACAGGCTTGAGCTATTGAGACATCGTTGAAATGCATCTTGGTAGTGTTGAACTACGAATCTATAAATGGTGCAAAAATATTGCACAAACTTTCTCATACACATGTTCACAATCGAAATACTAATAAACAAAACGATTTCTCGGTAGAAAATGTCAGTTTGTAGTAGTTATCAGCAAAAAAATGAAACCGAATTAGATTTTTTTTGAGTATTTTAAACAATATTAATATAAGGAAAGCAAGGATTCCACGAACTACAAAACAAGAAACAAAATTAAGACTGAAATAAATCCAGTATGTATTATATATACAATACACAAGAACATTTTGATGACATAGTAATCATCAACAGAGGTTTACAGCTGAATTTAGTTTTTTGTGGTTCGGAGAATCCTTGTTATCCTTATTGTGAATATGGCCACAGAGCTCCTTGGACGTTGAACGTAAGGTCTAAATTTGCTTGACTTATGTCATGAACTCGCCTTAAATTACGGGAATCAAGGTTAGTTTTATTTGTAGGAAATTATTCCAGTAATTTTCTATTAAACACAATTATTAAAGGTGGTTTCAGTCATTAATTTTCATATTACATAACGAAATCTGTTGAAATTTGGAAAATTACGTCTTTAATAACAGCCCCATGAAAAAGGATAATTTTTACAGAACACTCAGAATTTATATTTTCATTTTAAACCAGTACATTTTGATTGGGTACAAGGGGGCCACATTTTTTTCAAAATTTGGTCAAAATATGTATAGACGATTTCGTTGAAATTGGAACTCTGTTTTTGCTTTATAAATATTTCAATTATGATTCATCGAAAAAAATTTAATTGGTCCACTAGTTTGGGTTTTAAAGCACTACACTGACCTAAAACGGACAGACGTCATCCCCAAAACCACTTTTATATATTCGGAGGCCTTTATAACGGATCTTTCCATAAAAAATTGAACTACTCAGATATTTTGACACAGCTTTGTCTCTACTACAAATACGTGAAAAGAAAAAAGAGAATCTGTATTGCATATTGAAAGTAACAATAATGCTTACATTAAAAAAAAATAATAATAATTCAGACTCTTTCTTACAGTTTTCAGCTCGAGTAGATTTTAATATCCTTATTATAATGGTGTATTGTATTGTATATAATGTAACCATGTTAATATCTCAATGAAGTATGTCAACATTCCAACTGTACCTAAAGGATATTAATAATAAATCATCAGTTCTTTCTTATTGTGTAACCTGCAGCCAGGATCATCACACTTAAAGAATGCAGTCCTCAGTACGCCATGAACTAAGCACTTCAAACACACTCCCCTCTAGCCTGTCATGATAACCTGCATCTAACCACTGCTGTTTCAGCTATCCCAGGATATATCACCGACAAAGAACATGAAAGGATTTGATATATCCCATCTATGGCAGCACAGATCATACACCAACTTTATAAGATCAAATTATTTTTAAGGACGTTACGCCTACACAAGAGGCCAAATGCCAACTTCATTTATTTCCTACCAAGAATCAGGAGTTTTAAGATGTCTGTCTGTTCCTTATTTCTTTGTACACCATAATAATTAAACTGACCACTTTATATGAAATTAAAAATTATGTTAATTGACAAAACACTATTTTATAGAAATAAAACACAATCAAGATTGTTAAAATATTTTTATTTCAATAAATCTTACAAGATTTTACAAATTATTTATTCAGTCATATTTGTTGTGTCCCAGCTGATCGACCCACTCACCAACTAGTTGATGAGTGTGTGTTGTATATGTGTTTGTGTGGTGTGTGTAAGTGGTGTGTGTGTGTATAAGAGTAAGTCAGTCAGCCACATTCAATAATATCGTTATTGAAAGGGTAGTATGTAAGCCATGTAATGTGTAAGTGTAGGCTTCTGAATCAACAATGAAATATTTCTAATAAGGTAGTATTTGGAATACCTTATAGAGAACGCTAAATTTTTATAACAATGGAAAACATATAAAGCTCTAGTTTTAGTAAATTATATAGATTATTTGAACAATTTAATAACTGAATTAACTTTGCTATTATAATATCTGATGTTTTGTAAATTAAGATTCAAGCAAGAAGCTCATACGTATTTATATTATCCTGAATTTTTTGATAATTTAATTGTTTTACAAAAAAAATCTAATTTAAAAAATATCTTGAAAATTAAGATAGGTGTAAAGTTGTTTAAGGACTCAAACTGTTCGACTTTGATTTATCTTTCGATAAAGAACTCTTTTATCCAAGCGTTTTGTGCCGTCCGACCAAAGACAGCAAAAAATAAAGGCTCGAAAACAAACACAAACCTGAACACAGGACGTGAAGTTATCTGAGAATAGTGAAGTTATTGTCAAAAATGTAATTACAATACCTGACCTACGAAGAAATTATGATAACAATATAGTTACGAGATTTGTGAAGTCACCTACATGATTGTAGCAAGTATGTACAGCTTCAAAGCCTGCTAGGGTCGATATATATATATATATATATATATATATATATATATATATATATGAGGAAAACAAGTAGAGACTTTTAATATATACATCTACAAGTCTCTTTAGGGCATATCCTACGTCAAACAAGTATTAATATCATTTTCCACTTTCAAAAAACAATTTTTGAGCTACATTTGAAGGATCTGCTTGTATTAAATTGTACAATCGTGGTGGGTTAGTACAATTACTTGTTTTGTTTTATTGTTGTTTGATATTTTAATTTGAATGAGTGATTTAAGTACGAAACGCTCGAATGATTAAATAAAATAGGTTGATTGTATGATTTATAAATGGATGAATATTAATAATACAAGACAAACAGTTGTCATCTCCAAGTAGCTCTCAATCTTTGAATAGGCAATCAATATACTATGAAAAGAAAACAACCAACTATTTGTATTCCTTGTTTGGGATTGCCGATATGAAAGGTTATTGATAGTTTTCTACCCGTCTCTGTTGTATTGTTGAATTTGTTACTAAAAGTAGTTCCATTACATAAATTGATTATACGATGGTAAGAAGTTATCGCGTTGACTGAAAAAAATTAACGGAAGAGTCACTTTTATACTAACAAAACTTAATATTGGAACATTGGGTCTAAATCTGGAGACTTTATATTATGTGATATACGATTACAAGTTTCAATACTATTTAAATACGCAAACAGATTCTGTCAATATTTAAATGTCAACTCAACAGTACTCGTTGACATAGTTAACTGAATCACAGGAGAAGTTGAGGAGAAAGAAACCAATTCCTGTATTGATCTGTCTTTGTGTCTGTGGTCCACTCACGTTCAACCGTGTCTAATCGTCCGACAGTCCATCACACAGACATGAAAGAAAGTTTTTTAACTTGAGTAAAAAAATAATAAACAACAAAATTGGCTATAAACTAAGGTCTATGTGATGATTTTTCTGATGAACGAAGATGTCCTAGATATTTTTTTTATTTGTATTGAGAGAAATTTTGTTCATCGGAAGTGATGAATAACTGTAGACGTTTTGAACGTTTTGAACTACTCTATGTTACTGTTACAGTGATGAATTATTGAAATACTTACTAAATATAAATAAATATTTCGATGATGTTTGAAGGACTTATAAAAAAGAAGAAAAGGAGATAAAATAAAAATCTCCAGCTCTCAAATACTCTAATAGCGTCAAGGTCGGAAGAAAATATAAGAGACTTGATAGAAATGAGAGAAATAGATTTAAACCAAGACCACGTGAAAAAAAGTGTACAATCCAGCTAGGGTGTCTTTGGGATTGTCAATCTGGTATTATACGTGAACTGCTGAGGGTCAAAATATACAGGGTGATTAGCGAGTAATCGACAGCAATTGCGGAGGTGACAGGGAACGTAAGAGTAAATAAAAAAGTAGATATCAAGTAAGCATCATGTAAACATATTATGCTCAAACACTCCTGTTTGTCTGACCGTCTGTCTGTATGTCTGTCAGGGTGTTTTTTTTATAAAATAAATTATTCTAAAGAATGGTTCAAGGTAGTGCTATAAAATTTTGGTATACACTTTTCTCCTAATAAATATCATAATCATGTAAAATTTAAGAATTGAAACTTTATCGGTTTCAAGATGGTGGCTAGTAAAAATTTTCAATTCAAAATAACATAAAAACCAAAACCACTAAAAACCGTTTACTAGGTGCCATTTTGAAACAGATAAAAATACAATTTTCAATTTTTTCTTTATTAAGATAAGAGTTGGTATATACCAACTTTCGTAGCTCCACGTTAAATGTCTTTAGAAATAATGTATTTTATAAAAAAAAAAAAAATACAAATAGACAGACAGAAGGAAAACTATGCGTTTTTGAGGATTTGTTCATATCCACTTTTTTCTTCTTCACAACTCCCCTATCACCTTTCGAAGTTATTCCGGTTACTAGCGAATCACCCTATATAAAAGTCCTACATTTATGTAAAATTATTATTGAGAGCAGATTTTTTTTTCTTTTTGCTAATGATACTGCTATTATATTTGAAGAAGATTGATGAAAACAAGATTACAAACTACCGCTTTATATATCTTATCATCAGTGAAGGAGTAAACTGACCAAAGCGTATTATATCCTGATAATTAAAAATTAAATTAATTAATTTTCAGCCCCCACACCCACTAAAATCGCTAATTTACTTGT
This sequence comes from Aphrophora alni, assembly GCA_963513935.1. Lineage (NCBI taxonomy): Eukaryota > Metazoa > Arthropoda > Insecta > Hemiptera > Aphrophoridae > Aphrophora > Aphrophora alni. The sequence continues at coordinate 101,193,327 of OY740771.1, read as the reverse complement.
GGCACATTAAGATTGCCTTCCTCTTATTATTTACAACAAACTGTTGGAATAAATTCTTATTTTGTACGTTGTTGTAACATAACAAATTTCGCTAAAATTTAATTTGAGCCATACAGCAACAAATATCATTTATTTTTTACCACGTTTTTATTAGTTCGGTTTCCGTCATATCTGTCAGTCTGTCCGGATGGAATTTTGCAATCGAGTTTAAACTAACTTCCCGATAAGCTAGAGACCTGAAATTTTGAACATAAGTCAGAATTGTACGACAATACAATATTCAGTTGTTTTGTTTATTTTACAATACAGTACAATATTCTCTACTTTTGTTTAAACAATAGTTATTTAAACAAACAAAAATTAGCCAACGAGATATAGATTTTTAACCGCGTTATCGCTTTTGAATGTTAACCGGAATATTGAAGTAGGATGAGGCAAATTTTTCATGGCTTGTGAGAGTTATCGGATTAATAATAAATCAAATAATTTTTTTTAACATAGGCCTACCACGTTTTTAAAAGAAATGAAAAGTATAATAAAAAATCAAATAAAACAAATGAGCTCGATTGCTCAAAACTTACTGTCAAAACACCTTGCAATGAAGATGCCATGACGAAGATGGGAAGAATGCGTCAAATACGACCTTCACCACTATAAGTTTATGATACATTTACAATTTGTAATGGAGAAGAATCTGACATTGTATTGTTTTAATTTATGTACATGAAAAATTTTTTTTTACTTCTTTAGTTTGTTTTTCTGAGTTACTGTACAAGACTAATTGAACTACAGGTAGGCCTAATAAGAGGTAATATTTTGAATTTCAGACATTTGCAGCTAAACAGGATGTGAAATGCATTGGGAATTTCCTATATACGTCCCTCTAAGAGTCTCAACAATATATACAGAACCGATTGAAATCTTTCATCCGGACATAAGACTTAAAAAAACAGAAAATAATAAATCAAATAAAAAAAGATTTTTAACATACCACGTTTTTAAAACGGACTAAAAAGTATAAAATAGTTTTTCATGACCCTTCTACAATTTTGAAGGAGGATTGTTAGTGGCTATGGATATATTTGGAATATTTGGAGAGAAAAACGGGGGGCGCAGGCAATCCATGATAGTTAAGGAGGAGTAAATAAATTAAAATATAGTGAATCTCATTTCAGATTCACTGAAATTAGCTGTGAATTCATCCGGATTGTCTACTAGTATTATTAACTGGCTACGCAACACGTTTTTCTCTCCAAGTATTCCAAATATATCCATAGCCACCAACATTCCTCCATCAAAATTGTAGAAGGGTCATGAAAAATTATTTTATACTTTTTAGTCCGTTTTAAAAACGCGGTATGTTAATTTTTTTTTTAAATTTGATTTATTATTAATGCCTAAAGTTTTGCTTTTTCCAAGGAGCGACCCGACCACTTTGTCGAAGGATCAGGCAATGAGTACTAAACCCTATCGCAATAATGGCAGCAAATAGTGATGTCATAACTTTAATATTTCTCGCTGTACTTGTGTTTCAAATTACACCTCAAATTTCTTTGAGCACTTCACCAAAAGTATTTAATAACTGTAATTATTATACTTTTCTAATTCTGCGTGAAGACTCGTTACGCTGACTACCTGTGTGCGTGAGATGGCAAATGTCAGTATTTCTTCAAATTACGTGTGGCTAAATACATACATGTGTCTCGTAGCGGCAACAACTGTCCTGGGATTAGACTGCGTCATTGTTAGAAGTTCGTTGAAACATAACTTTTATAAACGTTCATAAAAGTCACATCTTCAGAGTAAGAAAACGTTCATGAAAATACAAAATAAAGCTGATATAAAAAAAACGCTAATGTCTATGACGATTGTTTTATATCTATCGTTCGCTGTCTCAAACCTGGGTTTTAATTGGAATTCATCTCCCTTAGTAGAAAATAGTAATATCAGTGAAAATAAAAATAACCGTTTCAAGAGTTCCAATCAGTTATATCCGTTATTTATTGATTTTGAAAGAGTCTTTAATAGCGGGAATGAGGAAACAACGCGACGTGGTATGTCAAAAAACGATTTGAAGGAACAATCTTGATGGTTTCTATAATGTTGAAAAGTCAGCAAACCATATTAGTAAAACAGTAAAATAAATAAATTTAATACATATATACAGGGTGTTTTCAAAACTTTACGATCTTATTCCTCACATCAAAGCCAATGAAAAAGTTTACATAAACATTATGTCCTTACTCTCTCTCTTTTTTATCTTACATTTTATATTCTTACAAAATAATTCATACCTTTTAAGTGAAATTGATATGAAGTTGAAATTTTGATAATTTATTGTTATAAATATCCAATTTAATAAAAATAATCAACTGATATCCTTTACTAGTAATATCAAAGCCGATATCAAAACAGCGGGTAATTTAACTTTTTAAGGTTGAATATTAAAAAAAAAAAACTATTGAGAGAGTCCAGCAGTCATTCAGAAGATGCCTAGATGGAAGTATTTTGAGTGCCGTCATTTTGAAGAGCTATTTTAATGTCTTTCATCCAGATCTTATTTTTAATTAGTTTTTTCGTAGAAAAAAAATCTATAAAAAGAAATTGATTCATTATTTTTTCTTGCTCAATTTTGGTTGAATGCTAATTTTGATTATTGTAGACAAGATATAATGTTTTCAGTTTTTTTCTTTCGATAACTCAGTTATTCTTTTAACTACAGAACGAAAAAAGTACATTTGTTTGTCGTTAAAATGGAAAGTATAATTTGAAACTAAAAATAGTATACCTACAGTATATAAACATATATACATATACCTGGTATTCCCGTCATGCAACTTTTGTTGTAGTTTACACTACGAGTTTCGATAACAGGTTCTCATCTTCAGGTGAAATTTCTTTACTCACATGTGAGCACGTCAAAGAAAAATAAAAAGTATAAGCATACACACATACACACAAATTACATCCTCAGAGTTGACGATTGACCGCGGCAATAACAACTTGTAGGCCTACCACCTACAATGTAACATTTTTATACAATTTTATTATAATGTGCAGTGCGTTATTTTATGTTGTAATTTGTGTGTATGTGTGTATGCTTGGTACTTTTTATTTTTGTTTGGCGTGCTCACATGTGAGTAAAAAAATTTCACCTGAAGATGAGAACCTGTTCTCGAAACGCGTAGTGTAAACTACAACACAAGTTGCAAGACGGGAATACCAGGTATATGTATATATGTTTATATAGGTATACTATATTTAGTTTCATACTATATTGCAACTGGAGACATAAACAATGAAAGTATAATTGGTTGATTATTTTACTAAAATTGTGTCTTTTCAACACTATGTATCATGCACAATTTCAAGTAATAATATTACCCATTAAAAGGATATGATTTTTTTTAAATACACAAAATGGCAGCTAGATAGAAAAATAAACATTTTACGAAATATGTGTACAGTATATACATTTTTTCATGTGAGGAATAAGCTGAAGTTTTGAACGATTTTTGTAATCACATTGAATACTAGTAATATGTATTATTATTGTAATTAAAGTACACTGAATCAATTCTATATTTATATTACTTCATATATAAAAAAGAATTCTCAAATCATATTTTTACAACATAAAAAGATACATATTTCTTTTCATTTCAAACTGTCATTTAAATCACAATTAATACTAAACGACATGTAATTGAAACGTATTGCCTCTAACTTTAAAGAACCATCTGTCACTATTATAAAAGCCAACATATGTTTAGCCGTAGAGTAAATAAATCAATAAACTGGGTTGGGCTAAATTATCACGTTTTATAACCTCAGTTTCTACTACACGTAGGAAGTCGATTGACTCGGAGTTGGATATCATTTTACTATTCGCAGAGTGTAACGGATTTACGGTCCTTTATACAAAACGTAACTTTTCAAGAGTAAAAATGTTTGACTCAACCCTATTTTTCGTAATATTATTGTTGGTTCATCCAGCACGTGCTAAAAATGCAACACAACTGAAAATTTTAGAACAGTACTAAACAAATTGAAGCTAGTAAAGTGATATATTAGTTTTAGTTAAATTAAATAATTATTTCAAGTGAAAAATATACGACCTAGACCGGGAATAGAACCCGGGACCTGGCTTTACGCACCAATGCTCTAGGTCGTATAATTTTTCACTTAAAATAATTATTCTATCAATAATACTAGATTGGTAAAAATAATTTTAAAAAATAATGTGTTAAAATCAATAAATTAATATTAGTTTTAGCCTGAGATTTAAAATAAATTAGAACAGTACAGTACAGGGAATGTGCTATTTAGGATCAATATTCGAAATAAATGGTTCATCCAAAATTAAATTTAATGAAAATGGAAGAAAAAGGAATGGTAGACTTAAACCTGTGGAACATGATTAAACTGTATACGAAGCTTAACATATTTTATGACTGTATATCAGTGTATATTCCATGGTACGGAAACCTGGGCTTTGAATACAATGCAAAAGCAGAATTGCCAGCTGAAATGAACTTATGGAGGAAGTCGGCTATGAATCAAAGAAGAGGAAAGGTAAGAGAAATGATATACGAAATATTATAGAAGTGTAAATTACTATTTCTACCAGAATAAAAAATGATTACATTTGTTCAAGTTATTTAATCTATTTGAGAAGGAAATACATATTCAAGTAATAATAATTTTAATAATGATATAAAATATGTTTACATAATTTGAATCCTGGAATATAACATCATTCACGACCCATCCATTCACTAGCGCCATATATTTAAATAAAAAGAAAGAAAAAATTAATTATAAATAACTAAAAAACCATATAGATAACACTATTTCAAATAATTAACACAATACAAATATAGCTTGTATTATTCAGTCATTCATTAAAATCTCTCTCTATATATAAAACAACGTCTAGGGTGAAATGAGTACCAATAAAAACCTAGTATCTTTTAAAAGGACAATAATATTTATAGAAACAATAAACAAGATATGCTGGAAGTAGAATTTTACAAAAAAGTAAGATCTAGAAATTTTAAAAAATAGAGAGGATTCAGACATCAATATAATATTGTGATTAATATAAAGTAAATTTGTAAAAAAGGGAATCGCACAAGAAAGAAAAGAGAGTGCACCAACAAAATAGTGTAAATAATATTCAGTGTAATCAACCTAAGTGTCTTGACTGATTGTTGATAAAAAGTTTTCTTGTAAATTGAAAATTAAAGCACTTCTTAAAGACAAATTCTTGATTTATAATTTGAAATATGTGTGCCCTAAATTTGTTTTGAGGCAGGCCTACTTTAGTTTCATGTATTCGAAAATTGATTATGATATTTTATTTTGGGTACTTATATTAGAAATATAAACCCTATTTTAACAATGAGGAACCATACATTGGGATTACAAGTGTATGGTAATTGACATTAATTTCTAATTTTACTATCAATATTCATTTGTAAATAACTAGAACATATACTATACGAAAAACTTAATTAAATATTTTTGCAATTTCATACTTCAAATTGTAGGAATAACGTCTTATAAATGCCTACAGCACCTAAACGGTTATGTTGACGAAAATTAAGTCAAGATTTAAAAAAGTCTTAAAATATAAAATATATAAATATTAAATCCGAAAATACCATAAAATATATGGAGTATTATACAAAATTACAAAGTTAGCCGTCAAAATGGAAAATGGCGAATTAATTTTGAAATTCCTTTATTTAATTTTTAATTGTCACTAAACAGTAAGTAAATTGCTCCCCCCCCCCATATAAAGCTTGCTGTAAATCTTGAAGTTTTAGAGATCACAATGTTGGTTCGAATAATAATAGGCACCGATTAAATGACACTGCAATTATTTATATGTATATACACAAAATTCAGAGGTACCTGCCAAAAGATAAAAATGAAATTACGATTTACTTAAAATCGGGTGTAATTATTTTGATCTAATTATCTTAAAACACAGCCTAATAACATATTTGTAATCAAAATACTTTCCAGTTTTATTTGATACCACACACATAATATTACAAAAAAAGGAAATGTCCAAGGTCATTTTTTTAACGCTGTATTTTTCTTATGTTTGAGGCAATACAAAGATTATAAATCCAAAGTTTAAAATAAATAGGAGACTAGTTGTGACTTACAGACAGACTTGCAAAAGCGTTATATTATAAGGGTCCTAGGTTTTACCTACGGACCCTATTAAAGAGAAATTAAAGAAAATGCAATCCATCTTTTATGACTATTGAATTGTTTTCTTACTTCTCACAAACTCTGCTTTTAAAACTTATACGTTTTATTGTGTAGTTAAATTAAGTTGTATTTGTCATACATAAAAACTATAATATTTATGATTTCGCCCTACAATTTAATTTTAAATGTATAGAATGTTTTTTTCTGATTTGAAGGTCACGACGTGTTCAAGTTAGAGTGGGGGAGGGGCATAAGGTATCTGACATTTTAAATATGGCCTAGCGCCATCATATTATTTTTTCGTAAAATAAACATTCACAATTAGAATAAATTCTAGTTTTATTAATACTCGACGCATAATATTTATTTAAAAAGTAGGCCTATAGGATTCATCGTCTTGTTTGTAGATACGGGTTACGACTACAGACGAACAGACACGCTCGTGATCGGACCTAAAAACCTAACCTTGATTACAATAATTAAAAATTCGATTTCATTCAAATAAAATTACAGCTGAGAACAAGTTTATAGCTGAAACGAAGCAATTTTGTTAAAATATCTTACAAAAAGTTTGTTTTATCAACATACTTCTCTCGCATACGAAATAAAAAGGGAAAACTTACCCTTTTACCTCTCCTAAAATAAGTGTATGCACATTTTTGGGGGACCAATAATAATTTTAATATTGTAGAAAAATACTGCAATTTGTGTACACGGTTTATTAACTATAAGTATTGTATGTAATTAAAAAACTGTTGTAGTCCTTATTGATTAAATTATTTTTAATCCGAGGTTTATACAAATTCTTGATTTTATTAATTATAAATAAATTTAGACAAAAATTATAAAAATATCCCATGACTAAACAGCCTGAAAAAGAGAAAGTCTGTCTAGACGGACGATGTGTTTTTTAATTCGTTGCAATTCAAACATCCACAACTATAATTCGCTACCAATCATATTTAACCTCCCCATAATGTTGAGTTAACACCGGAACGTGTTGTGCTCATATTGGAAACCTCTATTAGCAAAATCGCTTACTACTAGACTAGAATAACCTGGTACTCAAAAAAAGTTTTCAGTTCGACAACTAGTAAAAGCAAAAATCAAGCAATAGCAGCTGTTTTGGAGTGATACTTTTATGGAGCAGAACTAGTACTTGGTGGAGGACAACCTATGTATAGTGGCTTCGTAAGTAAATTGTACTTTTTTTAAAAATTCAATACAATATTAATATATTCAACTATTTATTTATATAAATTTTAGTATGCAAATATTACTTGTTATTCTAGAAAGGCTTCAGTTGGTAGAGTAATTAAGACTCTTCATTATTTGTAAGAGAACAGTAGTCCAATATTTCAAAGGAACAAAAAAGTTACTGCGTTGACCCAAAATCATGGACTAAATTAATAGGCAAAGCATTGAGAACGAGATGTGCTGACCAAAAGTTACCCATTGAATGAATATTATCTGGAAATACAAAGCTGTTCACGATTATTAAACCTACAAATTATTATAACCTACAAACTTTGAAAAAAAAATGTTTTACACAAATCGACACTTTCACTTTTTGCAAAGTACATTTAGAGACGAACCTATACACTATCGATCTTTGCACGCAATAGAATATTTGTAGAAACTAAAAACGATCTGTTGCAATATATGTACCCATAAAGAAGTTAATTTACAAGCTACTTCATTGACACTTCCCTAAGTTGTACAGCAAGTACGGAGTCATCTTTAAGAATGATTCCGTCGAAAGTAACCCGTGAGTAAAATAAGTTTTATATTGAAATAATCGTGAGTTGTGTAAGCACAGGGATGTGCGGGAAAGTAGGGCGAAGCGTGTCTCTAACCCATGCCAGTGCATACTAAATAACATGGATCCCTGCTGAGAAACATGTCAAACTATGGATCATCCGTTAAATTTCCTGTAAATTGCAGTTGAACGACCTTGATGATGAACGATTTCCTCGTTAATCTTTTCACAGGAGATGTCTTTGTTAAAATAACTAGTCTGTAGCGTGGTTGTAATGATCTTGAATTTTAATTTTGTGTCGAGTAACGTACAAAGTTTGACATATTTCTATCAACATTTAATTTTTCAGACGACAGTTGTATAACATAATAAAACTTTTATTCCTTTCACGCACGACATTTACAAATTACACAATTAAAAAATTCAATACAACTAAAAATGAAAATAATTCACTGGTTTGTAAATTTTTCATCAATCTGTAATTCTAGATGACTTCGACAAAGCAGTCATCGTCGATATGAGTTAAAGTTATTTACAGTTATTTTTCCTGAAGATGTGCCACTGGCAAATAATTCAGTTTGTTACAAACAAAATAGTGAAAAGAAAATAACAATGTCATGGACTGTTCGGGAAGTTCTATTTGATAAAAAAATATTAGGCTTGACTTGTGAGATGTTTTAAAATTAAAATAAAACGTAGACAAAATTTTCCACAAGTTACTTTTTAACTCAAACGCGTTTCAACGACAACATCATCTTCTTCAGTAATGCTTGAGGTACAATAATCAATGGAAATAATGAGACGATTATTCAATTCCACATAACAACTTTAATTGCGACATATGTTTCGCCGTTAGGCATTTTCAAGCAACTAAATTAGAAACAAAACAAGTCTAAACTAAAAATGTGAGACAAAAGGAAAGGTTAGAGTAAAGGGGTTGAGAAATGACAAAAGAAAGTTCAATGATCTAACCTGTGGGATGGAAATGGGGGCGTTTTAGAAAAAAAAAAGGTTCCACAATAGGTCTCAATAGTGGTGATGAGTAATGATATATTTGTTCATTTAAGTTGGAAGTATGGTTTTTTAAAATTGATCTATTAATTTCTAAACATTCCATGTTATTGAGTTTCCTACTTTTTTGTTCCTTATGCAAAAGTTTAACGTTTAACTTAGGATCAAAATTATGTTCTGTGTCTAATAAATGATTTTCAAAATTTGAATTAGATTTGCCATACTTCCAACTGTGTACATGTTCTTTGCCTCTATTCTTAACTGACCTTCCGGATTGACCTATGTATTCCGGATTGCTTGTATTGATTGCAATCATTACAAGCAATTTTATACACACCACTATTTTCTAAGCTACCGGTATCTCTCTTATCCTTATTGTTAATAATTAATTTTCCTATATTTCTAGAGCAATAAAACGCAGGTTAATAATGATATCTATTAGATATTAAATTTCCAACTTTATAACTAGTGCTTCCAATGAAATTACCCTAACAATATTTGATTTTTTTTTCCATTGTACTTAGAATTATATAGAGAATCACATATTTTACGTTTTAATTTTTTATTTAAAATAATATCAACTAATTTGGTACTGTACATGTTATTGACTGCAATTTGTTTGATAGTATTCAATTCATCCTGGAAATCTGTAGGACATAAGGGAATGCTTATAAGTCTATGAATCATGCTATGGAAGGAGGCATGCTTATGGTTAATGGGGTGGTTAGAATATGCTGGAATAACAGCATCTGAATATGTAGGTTTTCTAAACAATATTGAAAGAGTGAACATTATTTTCTATATTGATATTTAGATCAAGAAAATTGATGTTATTTCCTTCCCCAATTTCCATAGTGAATGGAATACGTTTATGAACAGAATTAATGAATTTAAAGAAATTTTGTAACTGTCTCGTAGTACCGTTAAAAAGACATAGGGCATGATCCACGTAGCGATACCAGTATACGATTTTGTTTAAGAAGGGATTCAATTTACTATGGAAATTACGATTATTTTATGCAAAATATAGAATGCTGTCTGCTATAAATAAACCATTCTCTGATATTTGGTATTTATTCTTTCATAGAAAAAACTAGTTTGAATTTCACCTTCAACTGTCCTTTTTCATTCATTAGTCTTGATAAACCAATTAACAACAATCATCTTGAATATCGTAAACCTTCCCACACGGTCAAGTGCAAGTACTGAATTTGAAATATAATTAATTATTAATATTTACTAAAGACTTATTTAAAAAAAAAATTATATTATTGTTTGTATAAAGGAAAATTCAAATGATATTTCCGTTAAATTTAGTTACTGAAATATGTTAAATATATGTTTTTTAGCTATCTTTAACTGCGTTTCCCCCAAAACTTCTCTTCTCCGTAATTCAAACAATTATAACTCAGCCAAAATTTAAGCTATTTCTAACATTTTGGTTTTAAAATGTCCAAAATTTTATTTTTAATACAAATTTATTAAAAACTCAATTTTCAAATACTTCAATAAATGATCGCTATTAGTTTTCCGCATCACATATATTGAAAACTACTCTTTGGTCTTTATGTGACACACCAGATAACTGTACATTAATAACATAATCTGACATCAATCTAGTTGGTTAACCTAAGCTACCAACTAGCCACCATAAACTAGCTATTAACACAATTGTAAAATTGGTTGCTATGGTAACTAGTCTATTGTGAATGTATCAGTTTAGAGATGTACACAGATTGAGAAAAAAAATTAAAAATAAAGTTTGTTGGTCTATCTGTCTCTAGGGTGGTATACAATTCAAAGAGTGAATGGATTTAATTAAATTTAACGTGTTTGGGCATATTATTGAGATGTTCTTCATTTTTTCGATAACGCAATATTTTGGAGTGTTTAACATTCGGATTTAATATTTTTTATAAAATGTAGTCTCTACGAAACAAACAAAAAATGTATTGGTCTCGCCCAAAAAATCCTGTCCAAAACAACAAAAACAACAAAATAACCAAAAATTTACAATTAAGATTAAACTTATCAAAATTATTAACAAAACTATCAAATTATCTCCGATAAGAAATACAATGGCAAAACTTTTTCTTAAACGAGATATTTTGAGAGATAAAGACAAATATTATTTTCAGTTAATATTTGGTTTTATGGAAGAGTGTGTGAACATTTTGTGCAATGTTTGTGTACTGTTTATTATAGAAAGGTTAAAGAGAAAGATCCAAGGACGAATTGCAACTAAAATGAAGATCACGAGTTGAGAGTTCTGGCATGCAGTTAAAGGCTGACATAACACGCACATTTTTAGTCGGTTTTTTCTTCTTTCCCCCCTCGTTTTTTTCATGTGTGTCCGCTTAATTGCCGACTATGACCTGGGGATTAATACATTCAGTTTGCCAATACCACACACTGAGCTAAATCAATGTTATATTTTACATAGAAAAGAAGGAAATTACTTAAAAAACCCGTTACAAATTACCACATTTTGAAATATTGCAATCGTATTTTCAATTATATTCCATGAAATGGAAACAGAATGGGCCAGACATTCTCTAGAAAAACTGTAAACTCTATGAAATTCAGAATCGTCCCGACACGAGATTATCTTATTCTTTGTAAAATATAGGATCACAGAACTTTCCCGATAGAAACATTCCCGTTCGCGATTGAGTGTTCAGGAATTTTCTCTTTCATTTCACATTTCCTCTACAAGGACAACCTAGTGAATATATCCATCCTGTGTATATTTTACTCAGATAAACGTGCCATGTAACAAACTCTACAACAGCTATAATATATATATACAACCCTTGTACGACTCATCTATACAAATTCTAACCTACTTCCAAATGAGCTAGAAACATGAAATTTGACAAACTTATAGTTTTTAGCCTGTAGCGGACGGGAACATTTATTTGGTAGTAAAGTCATTATGACCGTATGTAGAAGCAGATAAATAAAATTCGCTAAACACAGAGAGAAAAAAACTTTTTCAATTATTCTTCAATTTAATTTCTCTATATCACATATTAAATTCCTTAGTTAGAAAACCGTAGCTTTACATTACGGACACACTGTGTTCTACCGTATAGACGAAGGCTTCAGTTTATCAGGAATTTGTCGAAAACTAGCAGACAATGAGGCCTAAACATCACGAAGATCCACAAACGTGACGTTTTCTCGGTAATTGAAAGTTATAATAGATGAGATGAAGTTTTCAGATTGAATAGAAAGTTATGCGTGTTATTGTGCTATAATATAAGGAAGTGGAAGAGCTGTCTCCTTCTTTGTTTATCTTCTCGTCTTTATGTCTCACATTCTCTTTCAACGCGACATTAACTATTAGGCTTCGAATGTACATTCTTACATAGCTACAGTGTTAAACTAAGACCATACTATATAGTCACATCAAGTATACACGTCCTAAATGGTTACTTATAGGATATTGGGTTGTTATTAAATGAAATAAACTGATGAACAATAAATGGCGCAAAAATATTGCACTAACTATTACAGATTCATCCCATAAAATTAATGAAAACATGTGACAAAAACGGTCGGTTTGGTAACCGTCAATTAAAAAATAAACATCATGAATGGCGTCTTTTTATAAATAAGTTCTTGAACTTGTGTCATAAGCACGTCCTCGGCATAAATCGTACTTGATTAAAATGGCGGTTAAAGTTCATTTTGTACATAGGGTAGTGTAAGATAGACTCCACCAAACTATATAGACAGGCAGACATCATTCCAAAAAAAAAAAAAGATTTGTAGGGGGCACCTAAAGGGTTCCTAAAAAACTTTATTTTATTATCCATCCTAACCTAACCTATCTTTCTCTATGCCATGTATTGAGAGAAAGTAACATTTTGATTGACAATACAAAATGACAATTGTAGTATTGTAGTCAAATGAAAGTGGAGTGATTTAGATAAAGAAATGAAAGAAAAATTATACGATTCGAAACTTAACGATAGCGATAAATGGGTAAAATATCAGCAGGTCTTACCTACATTACACCGAACAATACAGAAAACCATTAGAACTTACAACCAATGAAAACAGTGGTTATACAAAACAGGAAATAGTAGGGATAACTAAACCAAACCCTACGGTTAACCCTAACGGAAATTTTAGAATCTTTCCTTAAACGTTTTGCAAAAATGCTGAAAATCTGTTAAATCGTATTTTACAAGACAGGTCTATAAAGTGGAATGCCTTGGGTATTGTTATTATTGACGGTGTTTCGATCCTGGTGTTTAATATTATAGACCTTATAAATGACGTTTTAAGGGCAAAAAAATCAACAAATCTTCCTGGTTGGAGCCAATTTATAACGGAATTAAAAAGAAATAACGTCCCGAGAAGTTACATAGGTAATCTAGACCGTCGTGATTTTTTGGATAAATAAGATATAAAAGAAATCGGCGTTAGGAAGCAAAATCCAATGTATTATAAAACTCAGGATAGGCAACCCAGAACACCCAAAAAAAGGTCTTCCGATATTCCTACTATTCGAAATCCCTATCACCATTTAAGCTCATCATTTAAGTAGGAAACATTTTCACCGCAATATAAACAAAGAGCTCCGGAAAGTCTACTACACTCCATCTCATCCAGCTGGATATTCTAGTGATAACCCTCTGATAAATGCTTTGAAACATAAATACAGACCGAATAAAATTAAAGAGTGGTTGCTATCACAAGATACATAATTTATACTTTTCATAAAAAAGTGTGAAAACATTAATTTACATAGAAATAAATATATGGTCTATGTAAACAAAATAGATCAGTTATGGCAGGCCGACTTTAAACGATATGCGTCGAATAGCGAAATATAATAATAGAATTAATTATAAACTATCAGTTATTGATATCTTTAGTAAATATGCATTTCCATATCCTTTGAAAAATGAAACAATTCAGTTAAACAAGCGTTGAACTATTTTCAAAAATGTAATAGGAAACTGCAACTTATACAAACTGACAAGGGGGCTGAATTTACTTCAAAAAGAGTTAAAAAATATTTTTAAGACAATAATATAATTTACTCGACAACCAGAAACCCTGACGTAAACGCTGCTGTAGTTGAACATTTTAATAGAACTCTTAAGAACAGAATTAGGCGTTATCTGACTTTTAATAACACGTATAGATACATAATTGTTCTTCCTAATTGGATGACAGCATATAATAAAGCTAAACATTCCACGATTAAAATGGCGTCTGGCAGGTAAACGAATCCAATATATTAGCCGCTTGGAAAAATATATACAATGAAGTACAAAATATATCGATACCGAAGTTTAAACTCGGAGACACTGTTAGAATTTTAATGGAAAAGGGACATTTCGAAATAGGTTAAGAGGCCAAATGGTGTGAAGAAGTATTTAATATTAAAAGAGTAGTAAAAAGTAACCTGCCAATTTAAGAACTGGAACATTGAAAAGAGGAAGAAATGAAGTTTTTATGAGTGTGAAATACAAAAACTTATACGTCGAAAAGAAAAAATCTACACCATAGATAAAATAATAAAATTGATACTAAAGACAAGGGTCGTAGTATGAAAGTACTTGTTAAGTGGAAAGGTTATCCATCATCTTTCAACTCTTGGGTTTCACCGTTTCACCTTCGAAACTTTTAAATATTAAAAAAATTAACTAGTCGTTTTATTTAACTCTCCCAAGTAACAATTCAATGACATATTGTTCTACCTACAATACGACAACTAAATATTCTACTCAAATACCGAAACAAATATTTCTTAAAGGATAATGGAAAGTTATACTTCTAGAGATTCATGATCTGTGTACATTAATATGAGCCACGTTAGCTATTTTCCAAAACAACTTTTATATAAAAATTTATTAATTCATTTGGCTAGCTACTTTTGTTCCAATAATTATCCTGAACATATTATACAATTTTTTACATATTATTATTATTATTTTAGCTGTTATTTACAAAACCTATACTGCTTGTTCGAATTTAATTTAACACATATGGATATTTAAGTATGGACTTTCTATACCATTTCTAGTCTTTATCTTGATTACAAATCTCGTTAAAATATTAAAAACTAATCAATTACACAAGGTGATTATTATGTATTAAAATGCAGGTTTTACAGAAAAATATGGTTTAGGACCGGTAATGATGACTTTATTAGTTTCCTTTAGAGTTGACTCAAACTTTCTCTTTCTCTGTATGGTTATTAAAATGTTTAAAAAACAGAACTAATAATATTATAATAAACAATTATTTATTTAAAATTATTGAAACTATGGTATTCCCAATCCGTTTTATTGTGAGTGAGTGTGTGAGTGTATGTGTGTGCGCGCGTGTTTGTATGTGTGAAAATCTTTTAATTACAACAAATATAAAATCATTTGAATCTCTATAGAAACCAAATAAAAACAAATTATAAATCATTAGATATATTGAATTTTTAGTCATGTGTATAAATTAGTAACATGTACGAAATTCATTATTTCCATTATGATGGAATTCCATCATGTACCGACTGTTGTAACAATAAATTATATTGTAATTTTTTACAATTACCCTACCTACCCTGAATTTATAATGCTGTTTTAAGTAAAGCAGTATAATATTTTTATTAGAACATACCAAACAATATGTAATTACAATCTGTTCCTTCAATTTAACAATGTACATAATTATAAAGAACTTCATAATCACAAAGGTCTCCTGTAACTGTTGCGATGGCGTCAGCTGGGTCTGTTGTAGCTGGAACAGATGCGGCGGCGTTTACTGTTAACCGATTGTAGCCTAAACATAATTAAAAATTTTTTTTCAACATGAACAGATATATGCCATGCAAACACACCCCACTGTTCGTATTATACGGCCAAACGTCAAGAATACACAAATAGTGATATTATTATTTCAAAGATTCATGTTGAAATTATATTACACAATATGATTTTAACCCTCTTTTAAATCCAAATTTAAAGCGAAAACAACAACTTGTGAAGAGTAATGAACATTTCAACATTATAGAATAGATAATTAGAAATAGGGCTAGAAGGGTGTTTTATTAAACTATTTGTCCCGGTTTGTAGAAAGAAGTAAAATGACAATAAATGTTTGTTCTGTTCATTAAAATTAATATCGTAGTTCAAGACAAATATATAGACTCATATTGTATGTTTTGTGTTTATCCTATTTCAAGCCAAAAGGTAGATCCTATATACTTATTAGGCGCTTTGAAATAATTTTCAATTAGTTTTCAAATTCATAAGTAGATATATTGTTATTTTGGATAGTATATGTACTCTAATGAAATCTAAAACTTTATAAAACATAGTTTTATTCTATAACTTATAATAAATATAATCAAACTTTTAAAACTTTTATATTTTGTTAGTTATTTCTCATATTTAAATTTTAGCAAAGTATTTATTAAGTGGTATTCACCAAATATTTACAAATTATGGTTTCTAAATATGATTATAAAACTGATTATTTATCGAACTACAAAAAGGCTGCTCCAGCTATTGCAGCTATTATATAGCACATGGAACTAAATTAATCATTATTACGTATTCAATATTATTAGACACGTATTGAAGGATTATACTTCTTAAAACTGTTATTTTTTTTTTGATTAGGTAATAATGATTTATATAATTGTAATTCATTGTTTTACATACACCCATAATGACGTTTTTATATCTCGATTTCCACACTCTTCAAGGAAGCTCCGCTCAATACACTATCACTCTAGTACTCAATGCAGAACATTTTAACTAACCTCTAACAGAAACGAACACTAGTGGACCTCTATGTGGACATTTAAGGGTATGCAGTATAAAGATGAAACATCCATTCAGCTGTTTGAAATCTTACTATTTTCTCATCGATATGTCAAGTTACGTAATAAACGTAAGTTTATTTCGTAAACATCCTAACTATCATTTATTCAAAACAAAACTTTTAAAATGTCAACTTTCAATACCAGAACGAAAGTGATCCATGAAGCCACCTGCATACTTACGATTTTCCTATCTAATAGTAAAGATAATTATAGGCAGGAACTAGTTAATAACATCCAAACTATCATTTGTAAAAAACAGTAATTTTAAACTGTCACTACGCAGTCCAGAATGTAACTGATCCATTCACCCGGCGGCGATATTACCACTTTCTCATTGAAATATGAAGACAAACTTATGTAATAAGGGGGGATTGTTTTAAAAAACCTCAAACTATAATTTGTAGAAAACACAAATTTAAAAATTTCACTACTCAGCTATGTTGAAATTGATCTATGAAGTTTTCGTGTTGAAATTAAAGATACACTGATGTAATAGACAGGAATGTGTTCATGTTCATTAAAACTATTATTTGTGGAACTTTTGAAAATCAATACCTGTTATTAATAGAAATCAAAACGCAATCAACAAAAGAAAATAATTAAAATTATTTATTATAAAGTAATTGCAAATAGCCAATAATTGTAATAATTTTCTGATATTTACAAATAATAGGATATCTCCAAAATTGTCAGTTGTATACAAGTTTCTAGTGGGTAATAAGAGGACCAGGGTAGGTTCTACTTTTGATGTAAGACTGAGGGATGCTCTTTTCAATCTGACATTGTCCTATGCTTTAAGGAAATTTGTAAAGTTGGCCTTGTCGTTTAGAGACTAAAACCTCTCTGTCCATCAACTCTGGACACAAAAAGGATGAAATAATTAAAATAACACCTATAAAACAAAATTATTTTTCTAAAACTTTTTATGATCCATATTGTACTTAAGTATAGACGACAACAACAACGACAACGACGACGGATCACTTTTTCGGATCTCTAAAACCTGAAGGTCAATCAAAAAACAGTGATCGAAGTATTTTACGATTACAAACTTATCCTATAGTGGATATACAACTTTCTTTTTCATATAAATTAATAACAGGGTGAAATGTTTAAACGGTCTTCGATTAACAAGCTCTGTAATTGTTTCTTTATTTTGGAACTTCCACAGTAATTTAGAATAATGACGGCAAAAATTACGTAATTTAACGTTCAAACAACAAATTAAACCTAACCACGAACAACTGTATAATCGGCAATTTTGGTTTTGATATTCTTGAGTTTCTCAATCAAGTTTGGTCTCCCCTTAGTCCTTGACCCAATTAGCTATACGTTTGAAATAATCGCTACGAAAATGATATTCTTCGAAGATAATACGAGAATATCTTCCAATTTTGTTGTTATTGTAAATAAAAATAAATAGATTTCCAAGAAAAAGTCAGCCATTTTGAAATTATGTGACCATTTTAAAAATTAATAAATATTAAAATCCATTTTTCTAATGTAATTTTACTAAAATTTAGATCACTAGCTGATTATACTCGTACTTTAACAGTATACCAAATTTGGTTAATCGTCAAAAGTTTTGGCCACTGTTTCTTCACTGATATTCGCGTTTCGTGGTATCAGAAAACAAAAAAAAGTAATTTTCAACATACAGTCCGTCCGTTGTCGTCGTCTACTTCATTTTATAAAATAAATTTACTAATTATTTGTTTATTTAAAGTGATTTAGAGGTCAAATCAATTAAAAAAATAAAAACTCTTTTTTGTACATCCTTATTCTACGATAAAAAATTAAAAACTTTTATATGATACATGTTTAGTCCTACCTTAAAATTCTAACTATTTATTAACATCGTCCTGACAGAAATGCTAACTGCGGTGCCCATTAAATATCCATTGATTCTTCTACCAGTTAATGTAATTTGGCTCTATTTTGCCCCCCCCCGTATTGTTATATTTTTTATTATTAATCCACTATTTTCATACATGGATACAGTGTCAAAACAGAATAAAGCATTGTTGACAACAAAGAAAATTCAAAAGATTAAGAAAAAAAAACAATCAGAGTATTAGGAACTCTTTGGAGTTAATTATCAAAATTTAAAATGTTACAGCACCTTCAAATGCTAAAATAGTATGTTTCGACGTTAAAAGCCTTTTTACCAGCACACTTATTAACGATTGTAAAAACATCGTCAATGACGTAATTAGGTGATATAGTAATTAGTAATGAATTAAAACAGCTATAAAAATTTGCATTAGTCAAAATTATTTCAAATTAAGTAGAAGGGTTGGAAATGGGTTTACCTATGTCACTTCTTTTAGCAGAAATTCGGAACTAATTTCGAAAATATTTTATTTAATAAAAACAATCAATTATTTAAGAATGTAATTTGTTAGTAACGGTATGTTGACGATGTTTTGTGTTTATTTAGTGGTACTAATAGACAGTTTGACTTTGTACTTAAAACTTTAAATTCTGTAAATAGCAACATTCAGTTCACTATGGAAGATGGTGAAAATGACAACAACAACTTCTTTGACTTTAACATTAGTATCATTGATTGTTCTCATAAATTTAGTATCTTCAAAAAACGATCCTACACAGATACAGTAATAACTGCTAATTCTAACAATTATATAGACTTATTACTGTACCTCTCCAACTTAATGATCAATGATGAACTGGATGTTGTTAAGCAAATTGTTGTTAATAATAAGTATGACGATAGTTTAATATATAATATTTTAAGAAAGAAGTTAAAACGTAAAGCTGAAAATCTTAGATAAAAATCGACACACAAGATCTCACAGAAATTAAGTTTACTTTATCAAACGCGTTTCAGCGACAAAGTCGCCATCCTCGGTGATACACAAGCTGCAATAACTAAACTATAATTAACTATAACTAAACTATCAATTATGAGGATGGCGACTTTATCGTTGAAACGCGTTTGATTAAGTAAACGTAATTTTTGTGAGATCTTGTGTTCGAGTTTTTTTTAAATCTAATATTATCTCACAAGTCAATCTCGATATTTATTTTTAAATATGAAAATCTTTTCTACTCTTCCCATAATGTTAGCATTGTTAAAGTTAAACACTGTAAATAATCTTATTTCAACAGAACTAGTTATAAAATCAGTAATCTTATATCTACTAAATGTAATCATAAATTATTCGCCTTTTATTGTAGAAAAATCTAGGGGAAATGTTGGTTAATAATAAAGATAAAATAGAAATGTTAGAAAATAGCGGAGTTATAAAATATCTTGTTAAGATTGTGACTCTGAGTATATAGGTCAAATCAGGTAGATCTATCAAAGTTAGGATTAAAGAACATATAAATAGCTGGAAATATACCTATAGAAAATCTAACTTTGCTAACCACCTTTTGCACCCAGGTCATAATTTTGATTCTAAACTGAATGTTAAGCTCTAATATATTATAAAAAAAAACAATAGATTAAATAATATAGAATGTTTAGAAATTAATACATCAATTTTACTTAGGCCTACTTTTAACTTGAATGACCAAACTGTATATTGAACTCTTCATCCTTTCTAAAACCGAACCTATAATATAGTTCAATAATCTTCCTCTACCAGTTACCCAACCTCTCCGACTTGTCTTCACTCTCTTTATTTTACTTCAGGTTTGTGTTCCTTGTGTGCATATAAATAGTTGTCAAACGTGTTAATTATCAGTTGCCCGAAGATGCCGCAAGGCGAAACAATTGTAGCATATTTATGTTATAAAATTATGAACCCTTAGGTTAAGTGTTTTATTGAATCCTATATTATGGATATTCAACAATAAATTGCTGTTGTTAGATTAAATATAAAAAGGGGGTAGATGAGAACATAAATTGATGGCTACTCGAATATTTTAAATTGTTAAAAACATAAAAACTATAAATACATATAAACTTTGAGTTTTATGCACTCAATGGAGACCAGTGAATTTCAAAGAAATAGCATTTAGGAAATGTAAATATAATTATTAATTCTTTGTTTGGGCAAAGTCATTTATAGGTAAATACTTTTTTTTAAATAGATGACATCTTTTTTGTATATTATTATATTACTCTAAAAAAAATGATTTTTTTTTGATTTCAAACATGTTTAATCCAACGTTATTTTAAACAAGACATTTTATCAAATATTTTAAGATCAATCATCAACATTTTTTGTGCTCAATTCAATTTAGTTGAGAAAATATTTATTTTACAAAAAAAAAAGAAATAAAAATTACTTTTCAATAATACATATGAAAAAATATAATACCCGTAAGCTTAAAATAAACTTTGTCATTACATTAATTAAAAATAATAGTGAGAGATATATTAATCAAAATATAATAAACAAAATAGTGTTTGTAAAATAAAATAAACACCCCAGAGGAAATGCTTGTGTTGGGGCTGCTATCAATTAAGATAAAACTAAACAAAAGGAGTCCATGAGCTGACCAGATGTGTATTAAAAATAAAAAGAAGTACATTAAATACTTTTATTGAAAAATAATAACAATTCCAAATTCAAGGAGGAAAAATAAGAATTCAATTTAAATGGCACAAATACATGTAATATGTGTGTATACAAACGTATTATGGGTATACAAAACATATGTACATACACAAAATCACACATTCTATTACCTTGAACACTCACACTCAAACTCACATACACACATCAAAACATACATAAAAACTATTAAATATATCGATATAATTGTATCCCGTTAATCAAGTTTGTGGTTTTAAAATATGTATTACAAAAAGTCAAATTGTATCCATTTTCATGGTTTTCTACCCAGTTACCCAGTTTATCTTTAATTTCAAGGGCAACAAGTTAAAAATTGGAGCTGCGTTTTAAAAGAAAGAATCTTGAAATAAGGTAACCTGGGCTGAGGCACAAAAGCCACACGAGGAATAGTGAAAACATCATCACATTTTACAAAAGAGAAAAATATTTTTTAAACCGGTAAAACTTAGTCAATTTTTTTCAGGATTGTGTATCGTTGCATTAAACAAATTAACTATCAAAGTGAAAAAACAAAGAATGAATAACGTCATTTTATTTTATTTTATTTCTTCATCAAATAACTTTCATCTGATTTTGCTTCTCAAAAAGGCGTAAAACTTTCCATTAATGGACTTGAAATAAAATAAAAAACATAAAAATGAAACCACTAGCTTTAGTATACTGTATAGAGATATAAGATATAATTTATAACGTAATAATAATTGTTTTATGAAATAAATCCCAGAAGTTAACATTTTGCAAACTGTAAATGGTTATGTAGAAAATTGTAACAAGTATTAGCTTCAAATTAAAGCGCAGGCTGGTGGCGTAAAACAAAACTATATGGAACAACAAAGAAACAGTTGTAACTACTTTCTTAGAGCACGCTTCTAGTACTCTAGGAAACAGAAACAGATTCACCTGATAGCATAGCCGTATATCACCCTCCAGCCAAGATATCACTCCACGGTGCTTCCGTAAGCGTGACTAGAGACTTGCGCAGTGTGATACAATCAGTTATCAAGATACAGTAAATAAGTTCTTAACTGTAAACTCGTCTTCTTCAAAATTTAATTACGTTTTTACGATTCAGCAAAAAGTTTTCATTTTGATTGACTTAAATAGAAAGATAAATAAAGGCTTTTCTGAAAAGTGTTTAAACAAATGTGCTTCTGTACCAAAGATTAATTTAACTGATTACCAAAATGAACCCTTGAGTTACCACAAATTTATTTTAAATTAAAAAATTTCCATTATTTTGAAAATGACTTAAAGTAGACAATAAAAATTTTGTATTCTTGTAAAGTAGTAATTGATAATTCACCTAAACAAAATTACCGGATCAAGAACTAAACATAATAATTGCATCATTATTATTTAGTTTCTTACATTAAATACGATGGACGTTTCTATAAAAGAGTTATCATCAGCAGAGGATTTTCCTACTAAACTAGTACTATTATGTAAACCTAATCTAAAACAAGTGTTGACTTACCACCCCTTCCACTCAACAGATGTATCACTCTGCTTAAAACCGCGCCAGGCTAAAGTAATTAACCTAGGGGTAGGATGGGAGTAATTTTTCAAAATAAATCGCAACATGTTACCTGCTACCTACAACTAATCTGTGTATATATTTGAGGTGTTTTTAATAACTTACGTACATTAATAATAAAAAGATATACAATAGAATGAAACCAATTTAAAACAAAAAACAAAATATGAATAATTCTCTAGGATAAGGTAAACATTTGTTTATCACTAATACAATGTTTTAATATTTGTAACTTACCGTAAAATTATATTTTGTATAATAAAACATTTAATTTGAACTTAACTATAGTTAGTTAACTGTACGTTTTTGTAAATATTTTTTATACCTTTTCAAATAATAAATTAAAAAACTGAACTCGAAATAAATCAACACAAAAGGTTCTGAATATAATATATAATATAAATAATGTATAAAATATAATTTCATTTATAAAAAGGAAATTTAAACCATAAAATGCATTCTTCTAAAATAGAAAAATACAACTACTTAAACTAAAAATATATAGTTCCTAAAGTCAAGTTAAGTTAAAGAAAATGAAAACAACTGATATTAAGTACAAATATACTTACATACACACATACATGTATATACACACAAATACACATACATCCATACATACATATACAAAGCATATAGTACATATGTACACGAGTTACATGTAAAGTAACTACTATGAAAGATAATATCTTGGCTTGAATAAAGAAATGCATATACCTTTGAAATGAATAAGTATTCAATAACTTTCTTAGAGGTCACATTCTAAACTTTTTAAATATTTTGTTATTATAAATCATCTGGTTTTAGTATATATTCAAGCATGTGTGCTCAAGATAATGGTAGTGGTAAGGGTGGTATCGCGCCATTTAGGTAATATTTACGCGTTAATTCTACTTTCGAAGTAGAACCCTTTGATGATAACAATATTTATTGGAAGAAACTGAAATAATTATTATTACATTTATTTTTTTTTTCATTTACTGCTCCTCTAATTATTGTTGGAGAATTTTCAATAATTAACATGGTTAATTTCACTAAAGTGATCATTGAAGCTTGTACCTAAAACTTAGCAGAATTATTATATTAGACCTTTAATGTTGGTTTTTTTTCTAATCTATAAAATATTTTTTTATCCCTTTTTGGAATATTATATAGGCTGGAATATAGGCACTTTGAATAGTACCAATCTTTAATTTTCTATCCCAATATATTTTCAAAATATTAGATTATTTTTAAATTTTAACCCCAACTTTTTAAGCCTTTTTATTTTAATTTTTTTAAGCAATAAAACTTTCCTTATTATCACCTTATAAAAAGTTTTGGGCATTAGAAGATGTGCTTGTATATACCATGATGGCGCCCATGAACTTGCTAAAACCCAAAATTTGTTTTTCTGTTTAAAACTAAAAAGCATCTTTGTCATTATCGCCTTATGTAAAAAGGAAGAAATAAATATAAATTAAAGAGACATAGCCTTAAATACTCAATACCGTCAGGATTAGAAAAGAAAAAGAGTTTGTTAAAGATATATCTATTAGAAAAGATGAAAGAGAGGGATTTAACCCAAGACTACATAAAAAACTGTAGTTCCTATTGGATCATTGTGATTGCTAACCCTTATACACTATAGTGAGGCCCGGAATGGTTTATGTCTTTTATAACTTCACAAAATTTTGTCTTATCATTATTCCTATGACTTACAGAAATATCATTTAAATTAGGTCAGTGGATTTGCAAAATTAGGGAATCATTCGATAAGCTTATTTAGGTTGTTGGTTTTTTAAATATATTTTTAAGATTTTCACTATATTTCCTACTTAAAGCCTATTGGTGAGGGGGGTATTAATAAATTCCAGTTTAACAATATCTTCTGGTACAATAGGAAATGATTTACAAAGAAAAATAAGGAAAATTCCTGAAAACGATTTCAAGCCATTTTCAAAAAAAATAAAAAAATTTCTGGAATTTAAAATGTCTTTAGTTTAGCATGTACAAATTTAGGTACTGAGGTACATTGAGCTAAATTAACGAAATAGATAATTTTTTTCAAATAATTCCCCAGGAAATCCCTAACGTTTTGGACTCAATCGAAATTATAGTTGACAATTTGTTCAATTTTGTTGTT
Source organism: Aphrophora alni (assembly GCA_963513935.1). Taxonomy (NCBI): domain Eukaryota; kingdom Metazoa; phylum Arthropoda; class Insecta; order Hemiptera; family Aphrophoridae; genus Aphrophora; species Aphrophora alni. The sequence goes on along the minus strand of OY740771.1, from coordinate 101,168,277 downwards.
TAAAGTCTTTATCGTTAGAGTAGGCCTAATGGATATAGACGAGTAAATCGTCTTCCAAAAAATTTGGCAAAACAAAAAAATTATACGTAATAATTAAAGATTTTATATCAGGTCGGTCTATTTGTTCTTTGGAGATTTGTACTCGAAGAAAATTTTTACAAAAATCCAATATATAATTTGTACATGTAGAAATAAACCATTACAACAATCGTCTGTTTTCAACTCGGCTTCAAATAGTCCATTCCTCCTCTTCATATAACTATCATTATGTATTATTACAAATAATACTTTGTTCTTCTAAGTATAATAGAACACAGAGTCTCAGAAAATAACATTTAATGATCAAACGTGTTTCAACAGGAATGTCGCCATCCTCAATGATAAATTAGCTACAAAAAACAAATTACAGTACGTGATATTTAATTATAATTTGTTTGTTGTAGCTAATACATCTCTAAAGATGGCGAAATTAAGTTGAAATGCGTTTGGTCATTAACAGTGAATCTATGTTCTATTTATTATTAAGATCAGACAAACCTGCTCACAATTCCTGCTCATGTTCTCACAATAGTTCGGATGTTTATAAATCATTTCCAGCCTATAAAATTAATTAATTTTTATTTTTAAAATTTTACAACTATAAGGGTGGTATTAACAGTTTCATCTTGGAATTGCGCACCCTTAACTTAATAAACATGCAAACACATTAGACAAAGTTTTCCATTTACCATTTCTAAAACCAAATAAAAAACTAACTAAAACTAATCCTCAAAAATAATTTTCATTTCAGTAATTTTTCAATAAAAAAAAAAAAAAAAAAAAAAAAAAAAACACGACGCTGCCTTTGAAAAACTATTTATATTTTAAAATAAGTGCTTAAACTTGATTTTCTTGTACCATAAACACATTGTTAGCGATGGTTGTATTCGCTTACAAAGGAGATTTTAACGAGGAGCTCGGTGTTAATTTTTTGTTTTTCCATAATTAATTATACATGAACTGTGATATTTTTGTATTTGCGATTTTTCACACAGTTTCGAGTCATTAATTTCACTAAAATTTTATCGAAATCAATATAGGCGATCAGAGAGAAATATTATTTTTTATCACAGCCTCACGTTTTTAAAATGGAATATTTTTTGATTTTTTACCAATACGTTTTATTTGAGTCTTAAAATGTCCATGAACAGAAATTAATGAAAATCATTAGAGTTACGTTTTAGAAAATCGCATTTTGTGTGATTTTTTGGTATGACAGCTACTCATAAAAAAGTTTACAAAAAATTATTTTGGAGTTATTAAAAAATAATAATAATCCTGAGTTTGACCAAAATATTCCCCCAAACCATATTTAGGTTTGTTCACACGTGCCCACGCATTAGGGCTCTAAAAATCGCTGCACTTATGACAGACGGACAGATATGTTTGGATACAGGGGACTTCAAAATCTGCAAAAACTTCAAAATCTATTTTTGAACTCATCACGTAACATTCCCAAGATTTGTAAATGTAGGAAAATAAAAACGAGATTGTCAAAAATCGTACAGTTCTAAGGGCCTCCCACAGACTACTGTATTTTGGAAACGATTAATTTATTTAGCCATAGTAACAGTTTCATTAATGTTATTTGATCTATCTGTGAGCAAAACGTGTCATTGGTGAAAAATCACTTTTCGTCATACTGCTTCAAAAACAGCTGTTTTTGCATCGGGATTCTAATATTGTTCTTTTTAGTTCTAGGAGCTAAAAACATCAGATGCGGTCGAGATCATCGTCTATTACTTCGCTTATACGAATTAATTAATGATTGTAAAAAATCAATAAAAGCAACCAACACTCTTGATTGTAAATATTGTAACAGATAAAACTGCTGTTACCATCGATTTTATAAATAAGTACCACTAACACAAACTAAACAGCTGTGGTAGCAGCAAACTTGTGTAAAATATTTTGAAGGTAAATAAGTTATAACATTTTAGTTTTTATGAAATTGTTTTCTTATATTCTTTGAAGTATAACGAAAAATACAGTTCATCACTTGAGCCACAAGAAGCTTTTCGATTCTCCCTCATATTCCTCAAGTTAATCTTGAGTTTGTATCGAAAAGCTTCACTTTTGGTCCTAGTGATGAAATATACTATTTACGTATCTTTGAAATAATTCCTTTGAAAATGTAAAAAGTATTTAGTTACACACTACACTCACTTGAACCTCGAACTCTTTTCTTCGTTATAATCATGCTTAAAATAAACACTCAATTTCAATCCTTGAACACCCTACTATATTTTCTCAGATACCTAGGGTTTCTGTGTGGTTTTGAAGGATTATTTACAAACAATCCATTAATAATATTTGTAAAGACCGGATGGACAACATCCATTATAACATATTTATATCTTTACAAATATTATTATTGGATTGTTTATAACACACACACACACACACACACACACACACACACACACACACACACACACACACACACACACACACACACACACACACACACACATATATATATATATATATATATATATATATATATATATATAACTCTATTCATAAAAATACACAAAATAATGAATATTACTTGTTTTGAAAAATTGTATATTGATTTTTTTTTTTTGGTTTCTTTGAAAAGTGTAACATATTGGATACCCTACGATTATAGTGAAAATTAAATACTTCTGCCAAATAAAGTTCTGTAAAGTTAGATATCAGCATAAAGTTAGAACTACATTATCATATCCTAAACAATTTAGGAGCATAGCATAATAAGGAAATAGCTTGAGTTTGCAAATTTTTGAAACATTTAAGTGTCTGTAGATTCTAAACTATTAGGTATATCGAAAAATGTCAAAGAAAAATGTCTTAAAATAATCTGTTTTATTCAAAATATCGATCAAAATAAGGATTCCACAATGAAATTTAAAGAAGACCGCCATATTGGACAAATGGCGGATGTTATGAAAAATTTAATAAAACCACTAGTTTCAACTCAAAAAATCTTAGGGGTAGCTTTTATTTAACCTTTGTACTTATCTAATGAAACAGCAGTCACACTTCTTTCAATCGCTCTGTACATACAGTTAAAGAACGCTATTTCATTATATAATCTGAACCCCCAAGTAGATTATTTGATATGTTTAACTTTTCTATCAAACTCCCCCTCTCCACCATCTTCTGAAACGTGTCTAAACAGATTCATTTACTGAACCCAGCAATTATTGTCAGCTTTATAAGGCTAGATGAAAACAAACCGGTTTCTGCCGTATTGGAAAGATTTATCGCCCAGCTTACATGTAGCAGGACATGATTAAAGAATGGATATTGTAATCAATTAAGTTAACTTACCGTGTCGGAACAATTCAATTAGGTATTATAAAGCATGTCCAACACGCTATGCATTTCATAGACGAATAAGACTATATGTGATTTAATATTTCAGAAATAATATTTGTTGACATCTCATCCTAGTTAACAAAGTTTACTCTTTATATCTGTTAAAAGTACATACAAGTAAAAGTATAGTATACGTATAAGAAAATCTATAAACACAAAATTGTTTAAGTAATAAAAGCACTGTTATTCTTATTCAAAATATAATCTTAACAATAACCAGTTTCAACTGAACAGTGCATTGAATTAGGGCTAAATAACCAAACACCGGTCATTAACTAGTTGGGGAATTAAATAAAGCGATAATTATCTAGTAGAGGAATAACATAAAACAGTTTTATATGTTGGTGAATAACCTAAAGAGGTCATTGTGAAATTAAATTAATTGAAATGAGAATTATTTCCCTACAGAAATACCATATTACATGTACAATAAACATTTTACATAAACAAGTTAAATATATAGTTATTTAAGATAGCCTATATCTTAGTCATGATTGAAATTTGTTTTTTCGGCAATAATCTACAATCCCCACAGTTTAAAAATCTACTGATTAGAAGCCAATTCTGGTTGAGATTACATCGAGGCGATCTCCATGTACTGACCACAAATCAGTCGTTCTATCACGGGATTTTCTCAGGCTGTTGTGAAATAGAATTTAAAACAAAACAATATTTCGTGGTTGTCATTCCGTCTGTGCGTTCAGTTCAAAGAGGATAATACTCAGATGCAGAGTTCATTATATGTTTTTCCCTCATAACTAATGCATGAGTACGACATTACCGAACCCATTTAATTAGAGACGCTGAGAAAGCGAGTTTCGTTCTTGTAATGTTTTATGCAAAATAGATAAACGTAACCAAATAGGAAACCAAATCTCAACACTACTCAATGTCACGGCTGTCAATGTGAGACAGAAACACACACACACACACACACACACACACACAAACACACAAATCCAGGTTATTAAGTCTTCCTCCCACGATCAGACCTAGTCTGGTAAACGACACTTTCCGCCATTGCGCAACTGATGACGCAATATTATGGGAATGTTTCTACATTGACGCGACTTTCACAGATCCTCTTCCATATTCGTAATTTTTCTCTTTGTTACCAACAAATGGTACAATTTATAAAAACTATAATAACACATTAAAGTTGTTGGAATGACCTCGGTAGTTCATTTGCTTTCTCCGTCGTGATTTGTTTGCAACTGCTGCAGTGGTTATAGAAGTTATGACATAGGACATTAGAATGGGTCTTCGATACTTGAATCACAAGATATGATGTACTGCACAATTTTAATGTCTAGATATTTATTATTATTATTATTATTTAACATATCAGTAGTCTCAGAGTTCAAAAATAGTTTTGGCATAATAAATTTGTATACAGTTATAAGTTGGTCATATACGGAGTGTTTTTTTTTCCTTTTCGTTTTTTTATTAACTCAAATTTTGGAGGCAACAATCACATAATAAAAACACAGTTACGATTTAAAATATTTTGCTCTATTAGTTTAAATTTGATTATTGGGGTATGAGCTTTTAATATAGCAATTCTTATTATTATAAAAACCAAAATCACAATTTAAATGAAATGATGTTATCACTGTTAAAGATGTCTTATTCACATCAACAAACCTTGCAAAAAATACTAAATGATGTTTAGTTACTTCATTTGTAAAATATCATCACTGAAAGTCATAATGCAACTTTAACTGCTAACGATCTCATCCCGACCTCAACTGGTGCGTTAAATTACTTTTAAATTTACTGATGTGGTTGTTATATATTTCCTGAGCAATATTCTGTACCAATAACTTGTTGAAGTCACATGGTGATATCACTTTCTCATAGATACGTTGTAGAGTAAAAGGTATGTGATTGGTTTAAAAAATATCGTTTGTATTAAATATATATATATATATATATATATATATATATATATATATAAATATTATATATTTATATATATTATATATAAATAAATAAATATATATATATATATTTATATATATATATGTATTATAGTAGTTTTCTCCTATAAAGCTATATCAAAAACTAAAAAATAAATCATATATATTATGATTATATATAGATAGGTTTATCTATTTTGTCATTTGAAAATTGTCACATGACATGAATATTTGACTTTTTTTCAAAAATTGGAGTTTAGTTTTTGATGTAGCTTTATAGGAGAAAACTACCAATGTGACATATTATTTTAAAATCAATTATACAAAGGGCTGATTTGTCATTTTAACTTTTTCATATCTAAATAAAAATAAATCTTTGAAATGGATAAGAAAAATCTTTATGTTTAGTTTGGTAAAACACAATATTTGTTTTTTTCAAAGATCTTTACAATATGTTGAACAATGTTTACTTAATTTAGTTAAATGTTAAGTGTTTCATTTTTTTAAGAGCTCATCAAAGACGGACAGTTTAAAGAAAATATCAATAGTCAATTGTATTGCTCTAACATATCTCAAACAGTACATGCTGTTAAGAATCATATACATTTTGATTACACATATCCCTATCATCAATAATCATTTGGTAAACAATAGTCAATTGTTGTTTAATTTTTACATTATGTTTAGCCCCATTCAACGGCCTTGTAATTTGAATAGCTAAACAAATAGGCATGTCTAGGTTAACATTTGAAATGACATAATGTTTAATAATGAGACCAGCCCAAATATGGTGACGCCAAATGTCACAAGGTAACACAAGCAATTGGTTGTTTGTTTGTCGTTTCTAAGAAAGTGTTCATGTGTCAACGCATTACGCGCAGAACTCGTCATCAATTTACAATTAATTTCTGTACGATGGTTACTAATATTGTTGTACAGGATGGGTCAAAAAGATCTATTGTTTACAACGATAAATTCAAATATTCATGACTGTATCTCTTTACAGCTGTTAATTAAAATTTTTTACTTGTTTTTATATTAATGTACTATATTGTTGGGTTAAAATTAATCCTGTGTTTTCCTTTACTATTTAAAATACGCCACTAATTTTATATAAATAAAGCTTAAACTTCTTCAAGTTCGCCCTAAACGAAATTGATAAATTCGAACCCACATCGACTCACAACAGTCAGTTATGGCTTAGCAATACCAAAGGAGTGTTTCTGAATTTACAATTTTTTATATAGTCAGAATTTTATCTTTTTCTTTTATCTTTCTATCAGATCTCTCTTAACCAACTCTTGTTCTTTTATGAACCTGAATATTCGAGTACAAGGAGTATTTATTTTATGTTATGAGGTCCTTTTGATATAAAGACCGACTATATAAAGAGGACTATGATGACCGAGAATGTTTTTGCCTTTAAAAAACAAGTAAAACAAAATTCTTTTCGTTTGAAAAAAAATTCCTTGCTTTTCTATTACTTGAGATACAGTATAAGCAATATATTTTAGGTCATTACAACAACATTGGAAGAGGCTATTTTTTTTAATAACAATTTTATCATCACGTTTATATTGGTTACTCTTAAACATTCTATCGGTAACATGTTAACAAAATTTAATCGAAATCCTTAGAATCATTTTTGAATAAATTGGTACTTTGAGTTTATGTTCTATGGTAGCTACAAAGAATTTTGAATGATCGAAAAATGAAGAAAACACTCTTAGAGATAAAACCAAAATATATCAAATTATGTTCATTCGTATACTGAAGAGTATTGAACAAACGACACGATACGAATATCGAAAAACTCCACTTTTAGACTCGAGTTTTGCTATAACACAACATTGTATATTTCCTATACAGTATGTAATAAATTAAAAATCTTAAAGTAGCAGGATAGTCTATAGATATAAATAGGCGCCTTAGCATATATTTTAATTTTTATTAATTTAAAGGAATATTTTCCTAAGTGAAAGACAAATGTATTGCAATACATGTATGATTGTGTACCAACTTAATAGATTCGAGAAAAAAAAGTTTTAAGTATTGGCTTAAAATAATTATTTTGAGTTTGTAGCCCTAGCTATTTCAAGGTTTCTGTCCCAGATCCAAACGTAATGACTGTATTTTTTATGTATTATAAATAATATATATATATATATATATATATATATTAAATAATATATATATAAATAAATAAATATATATATTTATATATATATATATATATATATATATATATATATATATATATATATATATATATATATATATATATATTATTGTACTTACTCCGTCTTGTGCCTTACTAGTAACTATATATGTTACGCGTTTCGAAACGTATGTTTCATTTTCAGATCTCGTATATTAAAAAACACATAAAAACGCAGAGACCGTGACAGGTTCGCACCACGGGATTCAAGGAACTACGCGTGGTGCGTATAGGAACATGACATATTGAGGACTATACTGTGCTCTTATAGAACCTTATAGAAATTCACAAGATTTGAAAATTTCAAAATGTCGGTTATTTAAAACAGTTTTTTATTTACATCTCGTGTGGTATTTAACTTATAACATGCTAAATTATTTAAACATTTTCAGATTTAAATTCTGAATGTAATGGTAACAATATCACATCTCTACGGTGATAAACCGTGAAATAATTGTTAAATGTAATTTCAAACCCAAACCTTTAAAGAAAATGTGATACTCCTATAGTTATTGGTCCTGATACCCCAGCCCCGAGTCACTGACAAGACCATAGCAGTAGGAGCTTCTTCACATCTGTATAGTTTCAAGGATCACCAATGTTGAGAAAGTGACACGAGTGTTTTGAGAGACACTTTATAAAGAAAGTAGTGATATATACAATTGCAACGTTCAAATACTCGTACTACAACTGTTTTAAATAAACTTACCTTGCTGAATAGACCCTTCGATCGACCAATACAATATAAGATTTATTACAAGGATAAAGAAACCATCTTTTAGACGTTACAGAATCGGATTGTTTTACTTTATATGATGGGACAGGGTAAGTACCATGATGCCGCCCATCAACTTATTTAATCCAATTTAAACTATCGCTGTGCTTTAACTCTCAACTAAAATGTACAATCATGTAATAACTACATAACATCCTAAAATTTCAAGATTACTAAATATTTGGTAGAACTCACCTTATTTCTATTGATATTTGTCCTCTTCATTTTGTCAATATTAAACTTTTTATATATGAGATGCCACCCAAAGTAATCTTTACAGAATATCTCGCCTGAAAAAGAAAAGAAGAATCCTACAATTCGTCTAACTTTATTAATTACCCCAGATTTAAAATAACACACCCGTACACGACTATGTGTAAATTGTTACACCTCAACTTATCAAGATGCACACTAGAAATATAAACATGATTGTAGATGCCATCTGTAGTCCAGCGACCCGAGAATCTCCACAGGTGGTAGCGACCTCTGGGTCACCCGACGACATAAAAGGAGTTTAATGAAGTTATAGCATCCTACTGTTTAAGTTCCATCACGCAAAGAGATCGATAGACATCTCCAACTGTCATGCAACGTTTGCACGAAGAGTTGGTTACATCATTTCCATCATTAACCAATTACAAACAAATTAATTGGAGCCAATGTTTTGCCATGCAACCACGCTATGAGAAACAGTTTGAGGTAAGGATTGATATTTAGATCATCTAGTCTTCTTCTGAGGTGGTCTTTCAAGTGAATTTATTGAAGGACGTTGGGTGAAAATAGATTCATTCCGAGGCTTTTTTTTGGAATTACACATTAAAAATATGTATGTATAATAAACTGTCCAAAAACAATAATAAACTTTAAAAAAACTTATTTTTATTATTTTTATTTGATTTTCGGCATGAGTGTGTAAGTTTGTTAAATTTTTACAAAACTAACTATTTTTAATAATAGTGATTTTTCAAATAAGCTCTGTGGGCTCAATATAGTGAGTTCAGATATAGCAATCCCGTGATAAATAGCTGGATCTACACTTTTTCATGTAGCCTTAATTTAGATCATTCTTTTTCATCTACATAATCAGCATCGATTAATCATACCTTGTTCTCATTCGATCTTGACACCATTACTCTAGTTTTTATTTATGTAGAGTCTTCCTCTTTTATCGTGATCTTGGTGCTCACCACACATTGGTTACATTAAGTTGATTAGTGTTTTTGTGTTCGTTGTCCACTGAAGAATGAATAGTGAGTAATGAAAGATCTGATGATGAACCATTTCCTTTGAAAGGCGACATAGAGATGTAAAAATTAATTCATGTTGACGGAATTGAAAAATGGTGAAAATTACGTTTTTATCAAATTCGTGATTTGGATACAGTAAACATGAGTATTACATAAGAAACAAAAATTAATGAATAAATATTTTGATAATTTATTTATGCTTTATATATATATATATATATATATATATATATATATATATATATATATATATATATCTTATTTTTAAATTTTACTAAACAAAAGTAAGGAATAGAAATTACATTATCTGACTCGGTAAAAATGTCCTGTTTTGAAAAATGGATTCTCATCACCCTACAGATCAGTCATAATCTTTTCAATTAAGATAGGAAGTTTTTTTTTGTTTTTAATTTTGTAACCTTGTGTAAAGTTACTCTTTATTTTGCTGGGCTCGGTCGCCTGCGGTTTTATCTACTTTATTCAAATTGAATTAATTATATAATCTTATTTTTTTATGTGTATTTTATGTTTTAGTGTGTAGTTTAGCATTAATTATTGTATAGGAAATACATATATAGCTCCAGAAAGGTTTACAACCTCAGAGATTATTTATTGGTTTGTTTATTATTTACTGTAAATAATTTTTGTATGTATTATTTTCTGTAAAAAATTAACAAATATTTTAATTTTTTTTAAAAGTAATAAAAATAAAATCATAATCATTATAAACAAATTAACAAATACTTTTAAAAAGCGATAGAGGGCAAGCAATACGTATTGTTTGGGCCATAAATATAACACTATAACATTTTTGTAATAAATTAAAATTTGGAGTTTAGATCTAATGGCTAAACTACTTACCTTAAATTAGATCTTGAACGAACTTACGTTTTATACGTGGATGTGTGATAAAGTTTGCGAAATATTTCTGCATTTATTTTCCTAATTAGCGTGTCATTGCATTGTTTAAGTACGTTTCGAAGTTACTGCACATAAAATAGAGAAAGAGAAGGTGGTGACGTTGGAACACAGATAAAAATATGTAACCTACGTGCATCTTCGGATTCGTCCTTCATCGAACGTGACTGAAACACTCTGGTAGATTAGGTTAGGTTTATAGTTTAGTGAGTTGTGAAGACAGGCGTGATTCTAATATTGCAACTTGTAATTTCACAGCCTACACTACTTGTGGTGAATGATGCGAAGTAGTTATCTATAATATTACTTCAGCTATGAACAGCTGTTTGCTATTGCAAGTGCAAATAAATATTATTGTAATTATCAAAAAATCAATATTTATGACAAAAATTATAATTCCTATTTTAAAAGTATAATGTTTTTAATTTTGACTTTTTCTTCACGTGTATATATTATAGAGGAAGATTTATTATGGACCAAAACAAAAATAATAAGGTAAATTGCCTAATTTGAAATGTACCAAATACGACAGTATTTATTCCTTGAGAATGAACATATCTGTAAAGAGTCCAAAACCTCAGAAGAAAATGTTAATAGTGTATTTGCGGAAGCATGTCCTTTCAATAATTTTATATTTTTTTTGTGTTTCTACAATCCGTTAGAAGAATTTTGAATAGCGTGCAAGCGAATCAATTTATTTAAAAAATGAATGATAATATTGTTTGGGGGTAGGGGGTAAGATTGAAAAAAGTTAAATCTAAACGTAATTTGAGTGATACATCTTAAAATAATTAATTTTGCTTTGTATTTTCGTTACTTGCACTGAACCAATTTGTCATAGCCACCTTTGTTGAATTTGCTAAGTCTGCCTTTTTTCAAATATTGTTAAAGTAGTGACGTTGGCAAAAAATACTACTTTAGGAAGTTATAATAATTGAACTCTGAGGAACTTCACAGAGGACTCCTACGTGAAATCATAGGGGTTTGAAGAGCGGTCAATGTAAACAACCTTCTGTTTTCTATTACACAAATATGATTTGATCCGATTATCTGATATCACACGTATACACTAATTCAAGCTTCTGAAACAAGATTGTACGATGAACAGAATCAAAAGCTATTGAGAGATTACAGAAAACAGATGAGGATCTGATTTTTCTCATCAATAGAGTTTATAACTTTATTTAAAAGAGAAAAGATGTCAGAAGTTGATAATCCTTTGCGAAATCCAAAACGAATTTATTCAAAATGTAATTTTTGTCAAGAAAAGATATAATTCTATTTAAAATCGATTTTTCAAATATTTTGAAGAAATCTCAAAGAGAAATATAAGACTATAGTTTCATTTTTTTTAGCGGGAGTTTTACAAAAGTAAATTTTAAACAGTTTGGAAATATTTCAGTTTCAAAAGACTGGTTTATTAAAAAATATGTTATATTTATTTGATACAATATGCAAAATGTAGGATTCCATACATTATTTTGATTGAAAACATGTAATAATATGTGTATAACTATAACACTCAACATTTCGACAGTATAAATCAATTCCCATCATCTAATGAAACCTAAACCATAAATTAAAAAATATGTTGGGTGTGCTTAAGACCACACGTTAGAAGTAAATACGTCTTGTATGATAATTTTGAGAAAGTTAGTGCAATATTTTTCGTAGATTTTTGTTTTAATATATATATATGGGTATGTGAGAGAGTTTGTGCAATATTTTTGCATTGATTTTAGTTTGACTATGTATATGAGTTTGAGAAAGTTAGTGCAATATTAGATTTTTAGTTTTAATATATATGGGTATGTGAGAAAGATTGTGTGATATTTTTGCATTGATTTTAGTTTAACTATGTATGTGATTTGAGAAAGTTAGTGCAATAATTTTTCGTAGATTTTTAGTTTTACTACGTATGGGAATGTGAGAAAGTTTGTGCAATATTTATCGTAGATTTTTGTTTTAATATATATATATATATATATATATATATATATATATATATATATATATATATATATATATATGGGTATGTAAGAAAGTTTGTGCAATATTTTTCGTAGATATATGAGTTTATATTTACGCTGTGCGCGCGTATCCGTTGTCTATATATTATATTAAAGTTGCATTACGGTACGGTACTGTGCGTGACGCGATTTTTATTGAAAAAGTCCATCCCAAAAAAGTACCCAACGCGCCAATAGAAGTTTTCACTTCAAAAAGTTAGCCTAGTAGCCTTGATCCATGATAGAAACTAAAACTAATTATATAACCTAAGAAAACAACTCAAGTCTAAAGCTAGGCCAGAGCCTTCAAACCTAATATAAATACAAACGTAATAATAAAAAATAAACTTTTTATGACGGATATTGATTCATACTCTTGAAACTTCGTGTATTAGCTTTTTTTTATCAACACTAATGATGGAAAAAATTCGTTTAAACCGTATTACTAATATGAACAATCCATCATTATCTGTAAAACCAGAATTACAGTTACATTTTATTCCTGTATACAGATTTTGTTTTGTGATGGTGAACTTATAAATAAGCTCTTATACTTCTGAATTATCAATTTTAAATAAATGAAAACTTAGGAAAAAGTTACAAGGAAAGAAACTGTTAAAAATATATTCAGAAAATAAATCCTCTGCAATGTTAAAGATGAAATGTTACAAATGACCATCTCGCTTGTCATTATATGTACAGGTTGACTATGATTAATTTCTTAATCTCGAAGCACGGCATAACATATATAATACTGTGTAAATTATATATTGAGTACGCAGACTAGTCGTTACATTAGCCTATGTAAGTTAAGTGGATAAACGTAACTAAGTTGCATATCGTGTTAACAGCTTTGAGGAGGTGTGTTCTTGTTAGAGAGCTTCATTTTATACAAGAAATGCAAGAAATCCAATAAAATACATTGAATTTATCCAATTTATACATTGAATACAATAAATACAAGTGTGCAGTTGGACTCTTTAAATGGATTTGTTACGAGAACAAACTATTTGTTTTATTAAACAACAATTTTTGACTCAGTTTAGGGTAAGTTGGTCATCATTAATAAACAATTTTACCTCTGTTTTTTTGACTCATCTTCACGGCTTCAAAAAACAGTAAAATTGATATTCGACATTGCATCTTTCAGTCGTTTTTGTCATTTTACGTCACCAGGATTCCGCGACAAAAATTAAGATAGGAACGTGAAATTTGGTATAGAGGACTATAGTTGTCAAAATTTTATTAAAACTCAGAAAAACGGAATTGAAAATGTAAAAATGGTGACCATTTTTAACAGTATTTTGTATATATTTCGTGTATTATTCAACTTATCAAACGTTAATTAGATACAAATTAGAAAATTTCCATTCTGGGTACAATGGTACCAACCCCACCACTTCGATGAAAAATAACAAAGTTATGGTAAATAGTAATTTCGAATCGTGACCTACCCTAAAAATGTTATAATCGTATAGTCAGTAACTAGCATAGCAGAACCACCGTCACGAGTGTAGTGAACACATTTACAGTTTCGAGGCACACCCGAGCCAAAACACTGACAAGAGCTAAGTGAGTAGAGACTATTAAATAGATACACAGTGTTAGTTCTGTTTCTTTGGGGAGATACTCAGAAACTCTGGAGGTGAACGGAATTAGAATTTTGTCTGTACAAAATTGGACGATTACCACAGAGAGTTACAGGGAGTACCACAAATAAGTTACAGGTATTTATTAATATTTGTCTGAGGACAATCATCAACGTACATTGATCACACCCTATTTTAAAAGATAACTTTGGTAAAAATGTCACAAGTTACATATCATAAAGAATAAGAATCGTTGCGTTGGACACATTAGCAGAAACGATAACGACAATATCAGCAGGCAGAATTTGGAGTGAAATACTGGTGGAAAAATTAAGGATGGAAAAGACCTGGCAGAACAAAGAATAAAAGCGAGACCTGGTGAGAGTTGAAGAATCTAGAGCAGAATCGCTTTCGATGCTGGTCTTTATTTCTCCCAAGGGATTAAATGACAAAGTCGTCACAGACCGTAGGTGGTTAGAAAAGAGGTGGGGGAGGGGTCGAAAACCTAGTTAAGAGTGTTTTCCTTAGTCTGTTACAAACTAGTGTTTTATATATTTATATGTACAGTGTTTTTTCGTTAACACATGTTTCGTGACTAATCACATTGTCAAAACGTAAGCTGTCGACGAAAGAAAAAACATTACGATACGTATGATGATATGACGTAAAATGTAACATTAATTGTATCAGTAATCCGAAGCCATAATATATAAATGTTACAAACTGTCTAAAATAATGTCATAACTGAATAATCTAAGGTTCAATAATTAATTTGTACATAAACAGTTTTCATCGACAAAGTAGTTCCACCATGTACCAACGGATTTTAATATAAATATTTTCATTCTTAATGAAAAGTCAACAACATTAAATATTTATTAAAATTTTCCTAAAATTACTGGTAAATTTTATTATCAAATCTCTGCTCTAATGTGGAGGGAACTGACATATTGACTTTTACATTATATCGAGCCTATTTAGTCTCTTCTACTGAAGCCATCAAAGTAACAAAAACAAAAAAAACAACAATACAATGCACTTTCTAAAGAGAATATAACTTACAGACAAAACTGAAACATAACACATAATAAAAACATAATAAAGTAATATTAATAACAATAATAATACCAACAATAACAATACAAATATGTTATATTAATTATATAATAAAAATTATAAATGAAAAGAACTTTTGAATAACTAAACTTTATAGCATATATTACACTACTGTAGAATAAAATAAAAATTGTAACTAATAATATTACAACAGAAAAATATATATTTTCGGCATTGTATTATAAAGCTGATACACTTAGCGATTTACAGTTGAATATGCCGTCTGACATTAGGGCTCTACGGTGGTGGTTTACTAACAATTTCATGATAATGAGCCCTAAAACCAAATATATTTTATTTAATTTGACTAGGCCAGTCGCTTTTATCCTCCAGCTGTCGCATGTTAATGTGACTTAAAAGTTCTTCGTTCGTTTAAAAATTGATAAAATATATTATTTGTATACAAAACCTAACTAATAAGATATCATTTTTCTCAGAAAGATGCATAGAATTTATCTATGTAATAAAAAAATAAATTTTTGAAACGGTTTTGGAGTAAGTATGTTAGATGTCAAAAATGATATTAACTTATTTTCAGAAAAACCTGTATCATTCAAAATCAATAGCTTACTACCTATTTCTAAGATATACACAATTTTTGTGTATTATTTGTGAATATATTTAGGAAAAAAAATATAAATTTGGTACATTTTAAAAATTTAAAAAAATATTTTACGTAAAAACTGAATTTTCTCTTAATTAAAAAAAAAAAAAAAAAAAAAAACATTAAAAATAGTAAAATATATTTTATACAGAACTTCTATATATCATTATGTCCAGAAAGGTGCATAGAATGTAGGTGTATAGTGAAAAAAATGTTAGGTGTGTTACATTTGTAGTTTTTTGGTCAAATACCAAAAAATCGAGAGTAACGGAGAGAAAATTTTCACAGAAATCAGTAGATAAACCATATAAAAGTTTTTTTTAATTTTTTTGAAGAATTCCTAGAGATTTGTTATATATTTGTGGATAAAAGTTGCTAAAAAAAAATCAATTTTAAAAATTTTCATTAGACATGGGTTCTTTATGATAAAAATCTACCTTCACAATAGCCTAGACGTTGAGGTTAGGGCTGTGAAAAAAAACCAAAAATATGAAATATCATTAATAAATACACTCTACAAACATTGACACATTTATTATAAGTTGTATATACATTTATATATTATGTATATACATATTATAATAAATAAATCATTTCTTGAAACTAACAGTTCCAAAAGCAAATCTAGTACTAGATTTGGCTAGATAGGCCGAAAATATGAATTATCACTCTACAAACATTGACACATTTATTTTAAGTTGTATAAACAAGTTATAATATAAAAATCACTTCATGAAACTTATATTCACTACAAAAACACAAAGCTATTACACTTTGAAATTTCCACATCGGCAAAATTCTCGCGAGATCGAAGTAACAAATTTGAGGTTATTCTTGGTTTTATAAAGTACCACAGCCTTTGTATTTTTCCTTGTACAGATGTGTTTTAAATACAAGGTTAAACATTGAAACCTCCTCTTTACAGTTATATCAAAAACGACGAGATTGTATAAAAATTAAGATCGGATTCTTCAAGACTGTCTAGATACTGAATATCGCAAACCGGTCTGAAAGTTCAGAGGATCATTTCCTAGAATGGATATAACTCGTAAACTATGTAAATTAGGATAATTTCGTCTTCATAGTTCGAAAGAGGAAGAAAAATACTGTATAATATTGTCAACTTGTAACATTTGGATAAGTTTTACCATTTCGAAAAAATATATGAACATATAGGTGATATTTTCTATATAAAACTCGCCGCGGCAAATTGTCGCAACCTAGTGTTATGAACGTCAACTTCAGTCAAGTCTTGTTTTACTATTTTACGCAAATTTAATTTTTTTTAAAGCTGGTTATGAAAGATTGAAAGATTACCTTTTCAATGGTATAGAATACATTTCGATAATATAATATCTACTAGGATAAAAGTTGAATTGCAAAAAATGTAATTTTTAGCGTGTAAAATAGCTATAAAATTCTTGATTTGGTTTAATTTTTATATAATAAAAACTATACTAGTTGGAAACATTTGAAAAATACGGTTTTCAAGAGAAAGACGCGATCTATCAAGCAGTGTTAGGTTATATTTGACTGACAGTAATTTGGAAATAAGAAAAATAGGCAAACGAGACGAATGTTTTGTTTAAAACTTGTTAACGTAAAACTTTGAGGTTTCGCATCAAAAATATGCGAATTTCACTAATTTTTGGAATATTATTTATAACGTTTTGTTGTATTTTTTTTTTTTTTATTTTTATTTATTTTTTTTTTGCGTGATATGCATCTACGGAACATTAGCTTTCCAACGGTATTTTATTTATTGCGATGGGACAAAATACGTGTTTTTTAGTTGGTGAATTAAGCCGTGACTAATGAAGCGACCAATTTTAAGGCAAAAATTGGTCGATCACCAGTTGGGGGGTTTTAATAGTCCATTAAAATACCATGAAATAAGTTGTTCTAATTCAAAATGCAGTTGCGCAGAAATTGAACAGGTTAATTAAATTAAGTATTTGGGACTATATGTTGATGCAAAAATTAATTGGAAAAGTCAATATAATTACTTGAAAAATAAATTAATTAAGCGCATTAGAGTTGTTTATATGTTATCCTTTGTATGTAATAAACAACTTCTCAGAACAGTATATTATGCAATAGTAAACTCAAATATAGAATAAGGTTAATAGTATGGGGAGGGGCGTACACTACGAATTTAAGGCCATTAATAACTATTCAAAAAGCTTTTATAAGATTAATAATTATGCACAAGAAAAGAATAGAACATACAGCACCTCTTTTTAAATGTTTAAAAATTCTACCTCTCAGGAGTTTATATGTGTTTTGGGTTTTGCGTATGTTTTTTGATAGAAGTGGAATTGGTAATACAGGCAGGAAAAAAAGAATAGGCGCAATAAGAAACAGATTTGACAGAACTATCCCCATGCCTAACTTGTCACATTTTAAAAAGTTTTATATATTTCTGGCACCAAAATTTTTTAACTCTCTGCCTTTAAACATAAAATCTTCTTGTAACAGAGTTCAATTTGCCAAGAGTTTGTGGGAGTATTTACTCGAGATAGAAAACGTTGATTATTTTTTGAATACTATTAATTAGAAATGTTAGTGTTATGTTGTATAGTAAGTAAAGTGAAAGAAGTGTAATTCAGAAGAGTTAATCAGAGTTAATCATCTGTTTTAGTGCTTTGTTATTTTTTTTTGTGTGTTTTTATTATATTATTATTTGGCTGGCTCGCTGCCTTCCAATATTCATTGAAACTGTGGTTATCCTTAAGAATATTAAATCCACCTTCACAGGTAAATAACCAGGTGGTTATTATTTCTATCTATGCATATGTAAAATGTGGTATTGTATTTTGTATTTTATAATGGAAGAAATAATAAAGATTTTTCATTTAATATATATATATATATATATATATATATATATATATATATATATATATATATATATATATATATATATATATAAACAATAACATGTACACCACAGTGAGATTAAACTCAAACATTCAAGTTGTAAATCAATAAGAAAAAGGAGGGGATTAAAAGTCTCTCCGATTCCACAATTCGCACAGAAAATGTGTTTTCAGTTTCATTTTGAATGTAGACAAACTCGAACTTCCCCTGATCCCACTGGGAAGAGAGTTCCACGATCTGCAGTAAGAAACTGTAAAGGATTTATTAAAGATAGAATTGCGGTGGAGAAGAATTTGAAGGATGACTAAAATAGATTTAAGAAGGATTTGACGATGTATATCGAGTATAAAATTTAAAAAATTATAAAATATGCAGGCGACTTATTTTTTAAGATTCCGAATAAAAGAGTCAAAATCGTTTTACACCTGTGAAGAATAGTATTATGCCTACGAGAGAGTAAGAGAGAGAGAGAATAAATAGTTGACTTTATTGTGGGACGGAATTAAAACCAACAGGTATTCTCTTCCACAAAACCCCATCAAAATGCATCATATAAAATACAGTTAAAGCTTCAACCTAAATAACCAAAAACAACATACAAATTGAAAAAAGAAAAGAAAAACAAATAAGATATAATTAAAAATTAAAATTACAAATTAACTTCAAAAACTTAAAAATGAAAATTAAAACAAGTATCGAAACAACTTTAAAATAAAATAATAATGAAATTAACAATTTAAATGAATATATAATAGGTATAAACATTTACTATAACAACATCATATATTTCAATAAAAAACTCCTTTCTTACACACTACAAGCAAATGTCACCCACGTCCATGTCATTCATTATCACAACTCAAGAGATTTTTCAAATTGGCTTCGGCTATCTATGGATTTAAGGGAAACTGGTAACGAGTTTTAAAAAGAACACGCCCACACATTGAACATTGAACAAGTATTATACAATAACTGTTCTTTGTTTTGACTCTTTTTACACTTAGTAATTATATTTAATTTAAAATGAAACTTATTTGCTAAGTAAGTCAGGATTCAAGTTTAAATAACAGTAAGAAAAATATTAAAATGATCTAAAATCATTACATTATGAAATTAAATAATTGCTTATAATATGGACTATCGTGATCATTGCATTTTAAATCATCATATATAACTTTTTTTAAATAGTTCAACACTCGTGTCACTGACTACAATGTCAGAGTAGGAAAACAAGGAATGATTACAATTTGATGAGGATCACTCTAATGGTAAACCGTCTTTATTTTTAATTTTTATTAAATAGAGAGAGAGAGAGAGAGAGAGAGAGAGAGAGAGAGAGAGAGAGAGAGAGAGAGAGAGAGAGAGAGAGAGAGAGAGAGAGAGAGAGAGAGAGAGAGAGAGAGAGAGAGAGAGAGAGAGAGAGAGAGAGAGAGAGAGAGAGAGAGAGAGAGAGAGAGAGAGAGAGAGAGACAGAGAGAGAGAGAGAGAGAGAAGTTGATAGTTTGCTACAAACTCCACGTCACGTCAGAGTTATTCAATTCACCAACTATTACGCAAATACACCAGCCTTATGAAGGCCATTATTGAAACACGTATTCTCCTAAAATAAGACATATATAGGTAATTAAAGAACCCTGGATTCCGAATGTAAGTGTTAATAGCTGTAGCCTCGATCGTGCAGTTCATTAAGTACATGCGAGGAGGTACATCACGCGTTGAGGATGAAATTAGTACAAGTGAGACTGACAAAAACTTCCTTATTAAAACTATCTGTTTTGAAAGTATTTATTCACAGATGAGTACATTCTCTGAATAACCTTGAATTAAAATATGAAAGAATTCTACTTGTGGTTTATTATTAGATGAAATATTGTCGCTATAGTATATAGTATTTGTTTATAAGACCTGATGTATGGGTTTTCGAAGGCTTCCAGAACATGATGGAGAAGTTTAAGTGTCACTTTTTATTTCTATATTTGTATGACTGTTCAATCTATTATTATTGGCCTTATCAGAATATCATCAGTGTATAACACCGAAGACTGGCAGAACAGCGGAACGCGCTTCTATGGTGTTTATTTTGTGGTTTACAGCACCGTGTATACTAAAACATGGCCCCACACCAGCAGTCATTTCAACGTCAGCTTCAAATGAAACGAAAACCAGTGTGTTGCTTTAGCTCCTTAAGTTTTCCATTCAACGTTGTGAAAGCGGTGTATCAATTGTAATTAGCTTTTGTAAGTGTGGATGTGCTTGGGGGATATCTATCCTACGTTGCCTTTGTGACAACACAATGACGTTCTGTCATTCTCGCAAAGAACTGAAAGATCTATATTCATCAGATATATCTCCTATATCGATTTAGAGATTGTTAATATCAAATTAAGGTGCAATATTAAAATAACTTCGAGGTCTGAGGTTTCAATGTTTGCATTGAAAAGTTGGACCTGTTGGTTTACTTCACGATTCTGCCCTTCCATTTTTGTCATTGACATTTTCTCGTCGATTAATAACTGATTGTTTCCACGCAGTTTCCTGTGGCTGGTATTTAGAATATCTAAGATCCCACGCAATTGTCACGATAAGCCATATAAATCGTTAACCTTTGCGAGATGTAAGCAACAAATTACAAATAAAGTAAGAGGTCTAAAGTTACGTACAGTTAAATCGTTAACCTTTGCGAGATGTAAGCAACAAATTACAAATAAAGTAAGAGGTCTAAAGTTCCGTACAGTTAAATCGTTAACCTTTGCGAGATGTAAGCAACAAATTACAAATAAAGTAAGAGGTCTAAAGTTACGTACAGTTAAATCGTTAACTTTTGCGAGATGTAAGCAACAAATTACAAACAAAGTAAGAGGTCTAAAGTCACGTACAGTTAAATCGTTAACCTTTGCGAGATGTAAGCAACAAATTACAAATAAAGTAAGAGGTCTAAAGTTACGTACAGTTAAATCGTTAACTTTTGCGAGATGTAAGCAACAAATTACAAACAAAGTAAGAGGTCTAAAGTTCCGTACAGTTAAATCGTTAACCTTTGCGAGATGTAAGCAACAAATTACAAATAAAGTAAGAGGTCTAAAGTTACGTACAGTTAAATCGTTAACTTTTGCGAGATGTAAGCAACAAATTACAAACAAAGTAAGAGGTCTAAAGTTCCGTACAGTTAAATCGTTAACCTTTGCGAGATGTAAGCAACAAATTACAAATAAAGTAAGAGGTCTAAAGTTACGTACAGTTAAATCGTTAACTTTTGCGAGATGTAAGCAACAAATTACAAACAAAGTAAGAGGTCTAAAGTTCCGTACAGTTAAATCGTTAACCTTTGCGAGATGTAAGCAACAAATTACAAATAAAGTAAGAGGTCTAAAGTTACGTACAGTTAAATCGTTAACTTTACGAGATGTAAGCAACAAATTACAAACAAAGTAAGAGGTCTAAAGTTCCGTACAGTTAAATCGTTAAACTTTGCGAGATGTAAGCAACAAATTACAAATAAAGTAAGAGGTCTAAAGTTACGTACAGTTAAATCGTTAACTTTTGCGAGATGTAAGCAACAAATTACAAACAAAGTAAGAGGTCTAAAGTTCCGTACAGTTAAATCGTTAACCTTTGCGAGATGTAAGCAACAAATTACAAATAAAGTAAGAGGTCTAAAGTTACGTACAGTTAAATCGTTATCCTTTGCGAGATCTAAGCAACAAATTACAAATAAAGTAAGAGGTCTAAAGTTACGTACAGTAAAATCGTTAACTTTTTCGAGATAAAAAAATCAGACCCAATTAATCGCCATAAGCTGTTTTGATTTAAGAAATGTAAGAAAACAATTTCAACACAACGTGAATCCCCACAAATAAAATAAACTCTATATAAGTTAACCTTAAAATAATTTTGAACAACAAAGAAATCAATCACAACAAAAAGTAAATCTCCACCAATAAAGTAAGCACTGTATAAGTTAGCCCATATATTATTTAAAACAGCTGTTATTAATTCTCAAACACAACAGCAGAATGAAATATATTTGACAATTTATAACAGCGGTTTCAAATTATTTTTGTTGTGAAACATTTCATTTACCCGTAAAAAGCGTGTTATTTAAATTGTAAATTTATTGCAAAATAAGTGCTTCTCAGGAAAATGAATAATTTTCGTCATATTTTCAGGTACGACTGTTTAATTTGACACATCAATAATTAAAATCGGTCTTATAGTAAAGAAATACGAGACTTGCGTAGAAACTCCATAGCGACTGAAATAAACATGAAAAAGGCTACATGTTAGAAAATTCTATTAATATATCAGTTCCTTTGTTCTTTATATATCACACAAATAGAAATACCTTTGAAGTTCTTACCAAAGCATCTTGCATGTCTAGCATAGATTGACACACTTGTGATGGATCTTCAGTAAATGAAAGGAACAATTTTCGTACATCTACAATGGTTGCGTAACCAAACCTTGCCTCAATGCCAATTCTTTTCACTCTTTACCTCTTCATTTTTTAATGTGACGCCGTTTAATGTAATGGTTTCACCAGTAATGGTCGTTAACAAAAGTCGTAGTTTATTTCTCAGTTTATGATCTTCTCTATTAATAATGAATAGAACATGAAATCTCCAAAAACATGTCGAAATATAGTTGTTTTCTTACTCAACTACACATAGCCGAAGTGTGGACAACTTCACTTTATATACAAGGAACATTTATTTTGTTATGCATTTTATAGTTTGTTTTACAACTAATTGACTCTTAAGGGGGGGGGGAGGAAGGGTACGATATTTTTGTTCAGAAACTAATTAACTTAAAACACAATTTCCAATAAGATACTTAAATGTTCAAATTTATTTTAGGATAAAAGTTCTCATGTATGGAGTGTGAAGAAAATTGCGTGAAGAGTGAAAGAAACGATGACAAGTTTTCACGAAACCTTCCGCTTTGAGGTCTCCGTGTTTAAAAAGTGGTTTTAAAAAAGATGTCTGTCTGTCGTTCAAGCAGTACTCTACAGTCCAAACGTTTTGATAGATTTTTATAAAATTTAGTTTATTATATTTTTCTCATATTTTCTGGATTTTCTTTATTATTATTTTGTCGATACTAACTTTTAACTGTACTTGTCAAGACAAAACTGTGAAATTCTGATTTTCTATGTTTACGGAATCTTCTAATGACTACTTAGTCCACTAGACGGACTAATACAATTCCTCTTTTTGAAACTGAGATGTTTAACCAAAACAGTATAAGTCCCTTTTTGCCACATTAATTGTTAAAACAAAATATGTTCCGCAAATGTTCTGTTATGGAATGAAACTGCAATCTTTTCTAACCTCAAACAAGAAATAATAAAGTAATTGGAAGTAAAAGAACTAACATTTATCTAATAGCTAAACTATAAAAATGCTTGTAGCAAACATCACCTGTTTAAAATGACATTCACTTAACACCTTGGCTAACAAACTTTGTTGTTACATAAACTAACTAATGTCAACAAGTAGCCAATGAACTTCCCGGTTATAAATATTATTTCAAGGTAGTAACCAAGAAATTTTAACTGAACTCTTACAGCTATCCAGTGACTGTTTCTGTTCATGGTGATTCATTTTTTTACAACACACATCACAAACTATTACCACGTTGTTTGTACCAAAATACTTAATACAGAGTATCAGAAATTAAAACTAAACCAATTTTGTTATTTTTTGACTTGAAATAAGTTCACTTAACCCCATTTACAAAACCATGAAAATTTACCTAAGCTTGTAAGGAGCCTTCACAGTTGGAATTTACAACCTAACAAGTTTTTAAATGGTTTGTGACAGAAATATAGTTATTTTAAATAAATATTGAACTTCCCGTATATTTGATTCGATTTCGTTCGTTGTAAAATGTTTTCTCTTTATATGGAGACCTATTGAACCGATTGTCTTGAATTGTGTTCCAAATCCATATTTTTACCAAAACGGATAGAATATTTGTCTTTGTTGTTTGAAGGGGGAAAAAATTCTCGGTCATCATCGCCTTATAAAAAGAAAAAGAAAAGAACACAAAATAAAGAACTCTAGCCGTCGAATATACTTATTGCGTCAGAGTCAAAAAATAACAAGACTTGGTCAAGGAAGACCTGATAGGAAAGATGAAAGAGAGAAAGAGATCTAAACTGGAGATTAAACGAAAAAGGGGGTATATCTAACTAGGTCCCCTTGTGGTTACCAAGCCTGTACTCACCTCTAGCGGTAAGAATAAAATAGATACCATATTTTTTAGAAAAGCCTGTAGTGATCTTAGATATAATTTAAACTAGCATATGTACTTAATACTTAATGTAGTCTTGAGAATCGCATGAAGCGATTTTTATAAAACTAGTTTCATATTATATTAAATAGTAATGCAGATAACACTAACACTCTATTGTCTATAAAAAACATTGTTTTCCATGATGTTACCTAAAGAAAAATAAATAAAAACGTCATTATTGAATTTTCCACGGACATCCACTAAAACCTTTCCAATAGGATTCCCTTTAAACTATTGTCCTGGCAGTGTCATTTTTTCAAGAAGTGACTACTTAAACCTCTTGTCTACCTGAACCCTTAGGAATAGTCACTTTTTGATCAACATTTAAGTCCTGCACTGAGATGGTTTATTCTACGCTTCAATTTCAAATACCCACTTAGAACATTGGCATTATAAAAGGTTTTGACTTAAATAATATATTAACATGACTACTTTTAGTCCAATTTTAGGAAAACGGATACTGTTAAAGTATATTAGATCTAGTTCAAGAATAAGAGTGTTCTGTATGTATCTAGCCTTTATACAAAGCACAATAAAAATATAAGATAGGCTTTCTAGTTCAATCAAATTTCAAAGTTTTCAAGTTGTGATAAAATTTAAGCTACAGCATTTTGAAATTGAAAATATAGGCGTCATAAATTTAAAAAAATGACATGTCCTCCTTAATTTTGAGCGTTTTTCTGAACCGATTTCGATGATATATGAGGATATTTCATTAACGTATATATCAGAAAACTGATTTCAAATATTCCAATATTAATTAGTTCGTTAATGAGTCTTAGAGAGAACAATTTTATTAACTTATGCATAGCATGAGCACGAGTTTTGACTAGTGGTTGGTGGCCACGGTACACGAATGAGACAGATTATGCGTTCAATCAACGTGGGGCTCAAACATTTATAGTGTTGACCCAATAATATGAGATAATATGGAAAGCAAACATTATTACCGAACTCTGGTTGAGAATATTAGAACAAAGGTGACGAAAATTACGATGTGCTAATGACACATTACCTGATTGCAAAGGTATCTAGCAGTCTTGACCCTTCAAATCCTGTTTCGCTAGAGAAAATAATTCCCAACTGTTGCACACTAACTACAATAAATCATTGTATCAGTTTGGCTTTCTAATTCGTAGGTTAAAGGTTATATTTTTTTATTGTATTGTATATATGTATACACATTTTGTAAAACCTTGATTAGAACAATTGAACAAACATTTACTCTACAGTGTAACCGAAGTAACCATATCGTTGTAACCAAAAGATTTTAATCCTTTAAGTAACTAAGAATAAAAAGTTATATTCATTTTATAAAATATGCTAACAATGAGCGTCCTGAGTATTATTGCATTTGTGTGCTCGAACAATGATGTTGGAAGGCACTTAATAAAAAAACGGTACAACCAATGCTGTCGTTAACATTTTGAATATTCCCCTACAGATCATCCAAAACATGTACATTGTAAAAAAATATAACCTTCAAGAAACTTCATAGAAAAAATATTTAGTCAAATCCGGGGAACGTGCATGCTCCAGATCTGTGCTAACGACTCGTTCTTTTGTAAAACCATCTTAAACAAGAGCAGTGAACCACGGAAAGTGTGACATGACGCTTCATCTTGCCATGATCCTATATTATCTCCCTATCGTAGATAATGTTGAAGTATACTTCGGTATTTACTTGTCGTAAAATATTGGCTCCACGATATTATTACTAGAAACAAATTATTATTACATGGGGTAGTACATACAAATTTATTAATTGTGTAGTGGTTTCCTTTTTGTCTGGTGAAGGTTTTCTGCAGACAAATACCTGGTGTTTACGAATAATAACAATCTGGTTTCGTAAAATACAGGATTGAAGGTAAATCAGCATTAACTACTTTACTTAGCAAGTATGTAAAACGATTCAGATTGCCGTCTTCTTTTGGTTATTGCACGTATGTTACATGATGTCGTCTCAAATTTAAAGAACGGAATACATTGCGTTAATTAGCATAAATCTTCAGTAAAACCACAGCAAATATCGACTACAACGATTGGGGTTTGATTTCCCAAACCCAATGATTTCATCCTTAACCTAATCTTGAAAGTTATTCTTGTAGGAATGTTTACATTAGAAAATATATCCTTGAAACATCCTGAACGAAAATAAACTTCAATTTTTGAAATTAATTATAGCAGAGAATAAAGTACTTTGGCATAACACAACTACGACACTAAACGCACTGCAGCCTACAGAGGAGTTAACAACGTTCAAATGACAACGGTAGAAAGGAATACTAATAGAATTTACCGACAATTGGGCTAGTAGTATCGCTATAGCTGTGGGAACGTCAATAATTTAAGGATTCCACTACAACAAATGCTACAGTCGCGAGATATCATTTTTTACAGAGAATAAATCTCTTTGGTATAACAAAACTACGACACTAAACGCACTGTAGCCTAACGAATTATTAACAATGTTCAACTGAAAACAATTGAATGAAATACTAAAAGAATCTATCGATAGTAGAAGTTGCTACTACTACTTCCTCAAGGACTGTAGGAATTACACAATTGTGAAGATATATAATATAACAAATGGCTTTAAGTTGCTCACGTTTTATAATATTTGCAGAATATTTCAGTTTTGAAATTATTTTTGAAATTTTGTTCATTACACTGAGAGTATGCTCATCAATTTAAGAAACAATATTTTGACCAGCATAGTTATGCAAGTTTCCTAAATCTAGCAGTAAATCCTTTTGGTTTTTTTCTGTCATATCCTTTCTAGTTCATTAACGATACATCAATTCACCGTGTATCATAAGTTTGATAATTAACTGGTATCATTACATTTGTTTAGTAGAACATTTTAAGTACTGGAATGTGTATTTCTTCATCTTGAATAAATTAGACTGAAGCGTTCGTCGTTGAAAAGTACTGTAGTTATTTAAAACATGTCTTATAGACATTCGCTATATAGAGAGAGATTGAAGGAGAACAAGAGAGAAAGATAGTATTGTGTCATCTTCGTTTAACTCGATATATGCCAATGCTTAACATGTTAATTGGTTGTTTTGCATTCTAAATCTTCTAATTAATTAAATCGGAAATGTAATAATGAAGCGATTCTTTAAGCGAAAGTTTCGGTGCTTTAAGGTAACCAGTATCTTTAATAGTAATTGGGTTCAGTTTACATCAATCACTGACGTCTCAGCTAATAGTAATAATTGATTTCAATGTATACCACCCACTGACATCTAACATAATAGTGCTGTAGCTGGATTCAGTTTATACAACCCACTGACATCTCATCTTATAGTAATATTGAATTCAGTTTACATCAATCACTGATATCTCAGCCAATAGTAATAATTGATTTCAATGTATACCACCCATTAACATCTAGCATAATAGTACTGTAGCTGGATTCAGTTTATACCACCCACTGACATCTAGCATAATAGTACTGTAGCTGGATTCAGTTTATACCACCCACTGACATCTAGCATAATAGTGCTGTAGCTGGATTCAGTTTATACCACCCACTGACATCTCAGCTAATAGTAATTGAATTCAGTTTACATCAATCAATGACATCTAGCATAATAGTGCTGTAGCTGCATTCAGTTTATACCACGCACTGACATCTCAGCTAATAGTAATTGAATTCAGTTTACATCAATCACTCTGACATCACAGCTAATAGTAATAATTGATTTCAATGTATACCACCCACTGACATCTAGCATAATAGTGCTGTAGCTGGATTCAGTTTATCCCGCCCACTGACATCTAGCATAATAGTGCTGTAGCTGGATTCAGTTTATACAACCCACTGACATCTCATTTTATAGTAATTGAATTCAGTTTATACCACACACTGACATCTAGCATAATAGTGCTGTAGCTGGATTCAGTTTATACCACCCACTGACATCTCAGCTAATAGTAATTGAATTCAGTTTGTAACACACACTGACATCTAGCATAATAGTGCTGTAGCTGCATTCAGTATATACCACCCACTGACAACTCAGCTAATAGTAATTGAATTCAGTTTACATCAATCACTCTGACATCACAGCTAATAGTTATAATTGATTTCAATGTATACCACCCACTGACATCTAGCATAATAGTGTTGTAGCTGGATTCAGTTTATACCACCCACTGACATCTAGCATAATAGTACTGTAGCTGGATTCAGTTTATACCACCCACTGACATCTCAGCTAATAGTAATTGAATTCAGTTTATAACACACACTGACATCTAACATAATAGTGCTGTAGCTGCATTCAGTTATACCACCCACTGACAACTCAGCTAATAGTAATTGAATTCAGTTTACATCAATCACTAACATCACAGCTAATAGTAATAATTGATTTCAATGTATACCACCCACTGACATCTAGCATAATAGTACTGTAGCTGGATTCAGTTTATACCACCCACTGACATCTCAGCTAATAGTAATTGAATTCAGTTTACATCAATCAATGACAGCTAGCATAATAGTGCTGTAGCTGCATTCAGTTTATACCACCCACTGACATCTCAGCTAATAGTAATTGAATTCAGTTTACATCAATCAATGACATGTAGCATAATAGTGCTGTAGATGGATTCAGTTTATACCACCCACTGACATCTCAGCTAATAGTAATTGAATTCAGTTTATACCACACACTGATATCTAGCATAATAGTGGTGTAGCTGGATTCAGTTTATACCACCCACTGACATCTCAGCTAATAGTAATTGAATCCAGTTTATACCACACACTGACATCTAGCATAATATTGCCATAGCTGGATTTAGTTTATACCACCAACTAAAATCTCATCCTCATCAATGAATAACTAACAAACTAACACCAATGTATAATTCCTCATCATAGTTCTATATCCTAAACTGATGAAATGTAACTGATAGTTGACGTTTTTTATGTAGATCATGAATTATCCGTATTTGGGTCACCTCTGAGGGAGGCGCGTGGATCGCACCACACTCTATATTAATCGACAGAACCCAAAGTATCTGTAACCAACCACCACATGGAAAACCATCCTTGAAAATAAATAAACCAGGAACTTATAATATCACACATGATAATCTTAGTCCATGTTACATAGGCCCTTCTGTGTCGTTTAATTACAATAATTTAACACATACGGACTGCTTGAGTTATGTTACAGCCCCGGAGATTAGATAAAGGGCATGTAACCATCTTGTTCACAGTCCGCATGGTATGTATCTTGAACACACCAAAATCTATCTGTGTATTTTTTTAGGCATTTTTTATTTACGTTAAATTTTATCAAAATGAATTTTGTTTCTGGCAATAATAATGTTTTAAACTTGTAACTAACATATTTGTATATCTGTAAGACTGATTATAATGCTGTACAACTCAACGAAATTAGAGTAGAAAAACGTCTATTCACCTCTTCAACAAAATAAATAGATTAGAGTTTACACAGTTGTGAATTAAGATTCACTCCCTTCAACATGTTACATAGATTAGAAATGTTGGAATTGATTATACAGTTGTGAATTAAGATTCACTCCCTTCAACATGAGAGATAGATTAGAGTTTATACTGTTGTGAATTAAAATTCGCCACCTTCAACATTATAGATAGATTAGAGTTTATACTGTTGTGAATTAAATTTCGCAACCTTCAACATTATAGATAGATTAGAGTTTATACTGTTGTGAATTAAGATTCACCCCCTTCAACATGTTACATAGATTAGAACTGTTGGAATTGATTATACAGTTGTGAATTAAGATTCACTCCCTTTATAATGATAGATAGATTAGAGTTTATACAGTTGTGAATTAAGATTCGCCCCCTTCAACATTATAGATAGATTAGAGTTTATACTATTGTGAATTAAAATTCGCCACCTTCAACATTATAGATAGATTAGAGTTTATACTGTTGTGAATTAAGATTCACCCCCTTCAACATGTTACATAGATTAGAACTGTTGGAATTGATTATACAGTTGTGAATTAAGATTCACTCCCTTTATAATGATAGATAGATTAGAGTTTATACAGTTGTGAATTAAGATTCACCCCTTTAAAAATGATAGATAGATTACAGTATATACTGTTGTGAATTTAGATATATTCTACTGAAGATGGAATGAAACAGAAACACGTCAAACAATAGTAACACATAGTGATTCAAAATTACAAGGAA
Organism: Aphrophora alni; assembly: GCA_963513935.1. Lineage (NCBI taxonomy): Eukaryota > Metazoa > Arthropoda > Insecta > Hemiptera > Aphrophoridae > Aphrophora > Aphrophora alni. The sequence continues at coordinate 101,137,095 of OY740771.1, read as the reverse complement.
ATATTTTGCGTTCAGATTTTAGAGTTGGTAATAACTGTTTCTAATCTTCATAGGTTGTTAATCTTGATTATTTTGAGTTATAACTTCGGATATAATTGAAAAATATATAATTCGTTTTGCCCTAAGCCACTTTTTTATCGAGTGTTAAATGATATTTTAGTTATTACACTCAAAATTAACAATAAAGGACAACAATTAATTGAGGATGTTGACGCAGTCATCGAAACGTCGTATTGTTCCAAATAAAGTATAATGTTTGTTTTCTTAAATTTCACGAGTGTACAGTCGACATAATAATTATACTTTTTGTATATTCGTATTACAAATAGAATGACGTAAACAGGGGAAGAAGTGGCAAATGATTTGAATCATAGCTTCGCCACGACTAATTACATAGCGAAGAGTCTAATCCGGGACAGAGCATAACTAAGTCATGAACCGGAATAGTTGCTCTAGACTCTAGACCATTCCCCCGAGCAGAGGTAGGTCGAGGTCTGCATCAAGGTCGCTAAGGCGGAGATCCCATTGCAAGTTCATAAATCAAAGAATTAATTGGCGTTCGGGTTACCTAGTGTAGACAGTTTTTTGAGATCGAAAGTTATAGAAAAGGAAATTTAGAACTTTGTCTTGTATTAATTATTAGTAATGAAATTATTTCATTAACGTAAAATATTGTTACCTATCGAAGCGAGATTGTTTTTAAGATGATCATTTGAATTTCCTCTGCGTGTTTGTTATGTAAAGCACACCCCCTTCGTCATGTAATTTGAAAACGAGTTCTTTGTAACTATGTATGCACGATGTTTAAAAATTTATTTTTGTTTAAAATTCCGACCACTCAAAGCAGTTCCTCAAGGTTACAAGGCATTGATGCGGATGCTTCGACATTAGAAACATCCGTGTAGGACACACGCTACTTGACATTCCTCCAAGGACAGCCTTGATTCCCAATTTTTCCTAGAAGGTGTCACCACTTCGAAAAACTGGTGAAACGTGAATGCAGACACACACCGATTCACCCCCTTCAACACGATAATTAGATTAGAGTTTATACAGTTGTGAATATAGGTATATACTACTGAAGATGAAATGTCACCGAAACAAGTCAAGCAATAGTGATATAGAGCGGTTTTCAATTACACGGATATATTTCCGGTCCTGAATTAGAGCTATGAATAAGGACGAAAATGTATATAACAAAGGTTCAGAATATTTTTTCCCTCTGTTGCCATAATGTGTTTAAAAAATTATATCTTAGGAAATAGATAAAATATTGAGTGAATATTTAGCACACGTATTTATAATTTAAATGGGGAACATTCATAAATTTTTAATGGTAATTAAAATTACAATTTGAAAATTGTAGAAAAGCAGTCATTACGCATACGGCAGCTAACTTAAAAATTTCTTATGGAACTCTATATTATTTATGGTATTTTATAATTCTACACAAAAATATATGTTTTTTTTACTCTTTGTAATGTTTTCATAACCGACGCGTTTATGAATTGTAGATGCTTAGAGTTTAGAAAAAATGTGATATGTGATGCAATTTTTCGAAGAAGTGTAAATACCAACGCAGTGCTAAACGCAATATTAATAATATTAACTAGTTAAATTAGGAATTAAATAGACACAGAAAAATCGTACTGAATGAAAATTAGATCAGCCGTTATTAGACCTGCATTGTTGAGTACAAAACAGATAGTTTCCTAACCGATGTTTAACTATTTGTGTGTGTGTGTGTTGAAGTAAAACACTATTCTTTATAATGCTATTAAAGTTTAATTATCGTAACTATTTTATTTTTTGTTTTTAAGTATTGTAATTATTGTTTTCTAAATTTAAACTTGTTTTAATCTGAAAAATATTCTTTTTGTATTATCATTAATGTCATTACACCAAGGAGTTTACCATCAGTGGAAAGGTTGGTATGATAGAAATCTATTTTACCTGTCAAGAACAGCATACTGGCAGCAAATACGTAGAGATGTAAATATATAGGTGTTCTTGATCGAAGGTTTTGTTAATTTTTATCTGTTCCACAAAGTATTTATTGTATGTTTAGTTCTGCGTTGGTGTTTATAATTCCTATACTATTCCTAATTAAATTTGTAACTTTGGAAAGTTAACAAGAATGGAAAGTAAGAAAAATTGCCTAATCCATCATACATAAATTGTTTTAAACTTTAAGCAAAAAATTACAATGAGCAAAAATGTTTTATATAAATTAAAATCAGAAAACAGAATAAAATGCAGGTAGTTCAATAAGACATTTTAAAATTTGCCGTCATGTTGGTTAATGGCGGAAATTTTTTAAAGTTTGCAAAACGGAAGTTTAATTATCCGAGAAAAATAATGAAGGTTCACTCTGTATTTGTACCCTTCACCAGTTTATTAGACAACCAAGACTTTTGTATGTTTTTAAAATGGCGGACATTAAAAAGTTTAATGTCTAATATTTAGAAAATCTTCATTATTACAAAATATTAAGAAAAATGTAAGATGCTCCCAACGAAAAACTAAATGCTATTTTTTAAAACAAAGTTATCGATTAAAAACTACACAATAAGTTAATTCATGTTTAAATCTTTAATCGCTATTTAAAAACTCTTAAGCGGAACATTTTCATTACATTAATGGGGAGTGGATTATTACTACAAATTAAAATAATTTCATAATATTTTGGTTTGGGCTAATATGGGTAATGTAGAAATTTAAAAAACAATTTTTTTTTTAAGAGGAAAATCTTTTGAGTTTTGTACCGTAAATATTTTTTAATGTTATTTTTTTTCGAGATATTAATGACAATGAATTTTATTTTGGGTGTACGGGTTCGCTTAGTCTATGAAACCTAAAAAAAAAAAAAAAAAAAAAAAAAAAAAAAAAAAAAAAAACTTGGAATAGTTTCTTAGGCAAGAGACAAAATAAAAAGAGTTTCGAATAATTACATTAAAACTAATTGTAACTAGTCTAAATTTTTAACCTAACTCACCATATGTTTGTATCTTTCCTTCTCATATACAACAGTGTTAAAATTTATATAACGAAATCAAAAGATCATAGAAACGTATGCTGCAGAAGAATGTCAATTTACTTAATTCCACTAATTTATAGATCAAAAGAAAACACGACGAAGCAATCTCCTTAATTATTAAAGTATTAAGAGTTGTAATTACACTAAAAGAAACGTGTTTATCTTATTTAATTAACACAATAGCGAAGTCGTTGTAATTAGTTGCAGTAAAGAATTAACGTGATTTAATACCACAGCTTAGAACATATATTAATTATTTAAACACTCATTCACAGTAGAACAGTCTGTGACGACGTTTTCGTCTTCTTGGATAAACTTTAAGGTGACAATTTTATAATATAAGCAGGATTAACTTTTTTTACTACACATTTATGGTTTGCCTTGAAAAACTTAATTTATTTTAATATTTTAAGAATATAGTAATACATATAAATTAATGTAAAGAAGTTGGTGTACAGACTTTTGGCAGATGAAGACTTTTAACTTTGTCGATTTGGTATTCAGTTTTATTTTTTAATAATTTTTTTCCCTGTTCATTAAGTTTTCGTTAATTATTTCTTCTTGTTGTTTAATACATAAAACCACCCTGGCAAATCACCTTATAAAACAAGTTGATCTATTGTGCTACTTACCCAGCCCCGACGTACAATGCGATACAAGTAGATTTTCTAAAAGTTGGTTTCATAAGGTTAATAGGAAATGTTATGTTGTATTGTTAGTTCAAGGGTTGTTTTGCTTGGGTCAGTGTCTCCGTCCTAGCGGTCCTTGAAGCTGTATATATCTGAAGAAACCTCCGCTTGCTACACTCGTATTAGAATCATATTTTCTTTCAAGGTCAGGGTTGGAATTTATAATTTTGACGATAACTTGTATTTTTGTTATAGTAGAAATGTGGGGTTGGTACAATTATTCGCTGAATTCAAACCTGAAAATGTTTCACTAATTTAGTATAACTTAAATAACACAGGAGATATGAACATAAACTGTTTAAAATGCAGCTATTTTGATATATTAAATTTTATTAGTATGAATTTTAATAGCGTTATATATGAACAACCTATAGTCCCCTATACCATATTTAAAGTTCCAATCTTTATTTTTATGACCGCTATCGTTCTTAACACGATAACTATAGTGCACAACAACGACAACGGACGACAGACCTGTCGAAAAATACTATTTTGGTTTCCTAAAGCCATGAATTGTGAAAATCAGTCAAAAACAGAGGTCAAAATTTTGAACGATTTCCAAAATTTATATTGGTGAAGTAAAAAATAAAACATAAATTAAAAGCGGGCATTATGTTTGGATCTGGGACAGAAATATTGAAATAAGAAGCGTTAGGTTAGGTTCAGTTAAGTCAAGTTAGGTTAGGTTAGATTAGATTAGGTTAGGTTAAATTTAGTATGTGTACTCCATAGTACAGTAGATAGATGTGTTTGTAAATAGATTATTCTGTTTTGTAGATAAAAATCCATAAATTTATTTGTACCGATTTAAAGAACACAAATTATAATATGAAGATGTCATAATATAACAGTAGAGTTGAAAACGAAAGACAAGTTGGCAAAACAATATTACTTATACATTGTTTACCCATAGAACGATTGGGTTTTGAAAATGTTACGTATATTTTTTGTAAATTAAAAAAATTAACTATTTAATTGCGCATACCGTTATACTTTTTTTGTGCAAAAACATTTGAAACGATTGCAATCTGCAAAGAACTACAAATGTGCTTAAATTGTTGTAAAAGTCTTTAAAAAAAATATTATTTTAAAGTTTTTCCTCAGTTTGGAAACTCATATACAGAACCCATCTTGATTTACAGTAGAAGAAATTTACTCGCATCGCTCCAACAATTAATTAAACAACTCATAAATGTAAAGATGAAGTTTCACTCTGCTTCAATTAACTGTAAACTTTCATCAAAGTGGAGTTACAGAATCAACAGCTGGGTGTTACTGTGTTACGTCTAGTAAGGAAGTAAATAGAAGCTATATATTTGTCAGCGTAATTAAAAAACGAATAAGAAGGAAAAAAGAGAATGAAAATTTTCAGATAACAGCAAAGATTCTATTAAACTGTAAACAAATCATAACGATTTGTCGGATTTACAAAAACGTTTTACTATTATTCATAAATTTCATGTCAGGGGCGTAATCCATTTTTAACCAAACGAAGTTTACACCTCATTTCTCACACTATGTTGTTTAATATTTTAGCAGCTATTTTAGAAGACTGGATATTGCAAAATACTTCTAAGTCAATGTTAATATTATAATCTTTCTATCTTAAAGAAATTTAGACGTAATATATAAATTCAATTGGTTTTTTTAAATTGGTAAGAAAACTTATAGTCTACTGCCTGCTTTCTTGTGGCAAAAAAAATCCTCATGGGTTAGGGGTGGCAATCGTGAGGATCCTAGCTAAATTTACACTTTTTCCATTTAATCTTGTGTTGGATCTCTCTCTTTCATCTCCTAACAAGTCTCTTTTGACTAACTCTTGTTCTCTTCAGAGTATTACGTAATACGTTTTAATAACTCTTTCAAGTTAAAAATATACTACCTAGACTGGGAATTGAACCCAGTATCTCTGGCTTTACGCAACCATTCTCTACCAACTGAGCTATCCTTAGTTAAATAGTTTCACTCTTTAATCTAGAATAATTTAGGTAAAAATTCTTTTAACCACAAACTTAGGAAAAAGCATATAACTAAACACCAAACACAAATGGATAATTATTTTTTTAATTTCCTTAATTTCCTGATGTACATTTCAATAAACTTATCATCATCAGAGGATATATACTCTTAAAGTAAAACTAAATAAATCCTAAATATCCTAAGGTTAAAATGAAACCACCCTCCCACTCCCCAGATCAGCTGGCCTATGAGAAGGAGGCCTGTGTGTCTAACCTGTAAGGTGGTATGAATATAACTGTATACTAAACAAAGCAATGAACACCAGGTAGTTTGCCACCTGCAAATACTTCTGTGTCATATCACAACTAACAAAATTAACAACATTTTTATTTATACATAATATCTACCTCTTCTAAAATGATAGGTTGAAACTGCAACTAACAAAATTGCTAAAACATTTCATTTTAAAATTCCTACTTCTAGCTATATTGCAAAACTTATTTGATTAATACCTCTTAATTTAATTTTTTATAAAATGATGTGACATTCAATATCTTGGTTTCAGTAAAAAAAAGGCATGAATTAGGGATGGGTTTTTTCAGCGTTCAATAACATGTGAATGTTTAAAGGAATAAACAAATAATTATCCTTTTGTGATTGGTGTTTAGTTAATTCCGTTTTTTCCTAAGTTTGCGGTTAAGGGAATTTTCAACTAAATTATTGTGAATTTCACTACAATCCTCACAGAAGATTTATCCTTAGTCTACACTCGAGTAAAATTCGAGGGCTAATGGTCGTTATTTTATTATTTATTCTTCTTACTTTCTATAAGACGATGATAACCGAGGAGTGTTTTGCCTTTAAATAACAAGGAAAAACTAACAAAATAAGAACTATGAATGAAGTTATCATTTTACAAAACAAAATTTACACAACTTACAAACTTGAAATAAAAGTATTTAGTCCTTAAAAGTTTGGATGATTAAAATTTAATTATGTATGACTTTGGTTTTACAAGAATCAACTAGAGTTTATGTATATATTAAAAAAAAATCATTATTTTACATTTATTATTACTTCTATTAGAAAATTATTGAGCTCCACATTGATTAAGATGAAATATTCATAATGGTAGCTATAGAATTTGTGTCGTGAGTAAATATATGTGGTAGGTTATAATAAATATATATTAAAATGAAAGCAGCAAAAAAATTTACTTATTACGCTGATAATTCGTTTTTTTTTATTTAAGGATCATTTCATTTTTCAGATTCTTTTCTTTTTAAAACCTTTTTTTCTCCCCATGCTAGAGACACTTGGTGTTTGAAACATACCATATATTTTTTAAATTATTAGCCCTTCTTTTTAAAATTCCGGTTTAATCTTCATACCTTGTCAGCAACACATTTGAAGTGAGTACGTCCTTGGCATTTTCGAAGGACCCTAAGTGGATCTACACTTTTTTACATGTAGAATAGATCCATATCTTTCATCTTTCCTATTGTGTCTTTCTTGACCAACTTTTATTGTTTTTCGACCCTGACGCTATTAGTGTATTTTAGTGATAGTGTTCTTTATTTTATGTTTATTTATTTTTTTTTTATAAGGCGGTGATGACCGAAAGGTTTTTCGCCTTTAAACAACGAGAAAGAAATTGTTTTTCTTTGATTACTGAGGCTCTTTTAAAGATTCTAAATTTGTTTTAATAACATTCTTGATCTGATTTTTGTGATCAACTAAATTACATAATTAAAAACTGTCTAAATACTGTAAAAATGAAAAGAGTGAATGGAATGGACATGGAATACTTTTCTTTTGGTTGGGATCATTTGAAATGATGATACCTATGCATTTATGTATATAAATTAATTATTTAAAGTTTATTACTAAAATAAATATACTACTATTACATTAACGTTAACACAATGCATGATATATGTTTATTACAGTTTTAAATTAATATAGTTGTTCACTTAATTTTCAGTATCTACTTATTTACGTCATTCAAGGTGACAAAAAATCATTGACATCTCAAAAGCCAATTTCAAATTGACAATACTCAATTGACATTTCAAAATTATTTAAAGTATATATTTTACAGGAATAATAAACAAACATAATTTTTAATAAATAATTTGCAAAATGAACTTTTTATGGGTGTTCCGCCGACTACTCAAATTACAGAAAATTTTATTTCAGATTGCTTTATTTTTCATACATGTTCACGTATAGGGTGTAGCTAAACTACGTTCCAAAACTTAAGGACATGGTTCCTTGGGTCGAGATAAGTAAAAAAGTGCCAACGAAAATATGTCTAAAATGCTTAGTTTTTCGTTGTACGCCATTTTTTTGGTTTTTTTAAAAGAAACATTATATTTTTGAAAATAAATTAGATATCAAGTTGCGAATTTGATACACATATTTTCCATGTGACCTTTTATCATTTTACCAAGAACCAGTAATATGTGTTTCATACTTTCAAAATGGCGGCCGTTTAAATATATTTTTTTTAAATTGATGGTTTTGAGATATTAGACAATAACAATTTTAAACGGCTGCCATTTTGAAAACAGTTTTTGTAATTACATAAATAAATTGTAATATTTGTTTATTTCAATTTCAATTTCAGTTTTGTTTTGTAACTAAATTTTGTTTAGATCCATTTTTATTAGAAAATTATCCCTAATGAAAATTTATTATTTATGTTTTTAAATATAAATAATAAAAACCTTCAATGTTAATATTTTTTTTGAAACCATTTCAATTCAATCATGAGATATGAAAATATAATCTATCTATCTTTAAAACAAGATAGAATTAATCTGTGAAAGAAAATTTTATTATTTTTAAATCTGGTCCTGTTAAAATATTTTAAAAAAATAATTTAAAAAAACACAATATTAGACAAAACTAAAAATAAAATAAAATATGGGATTGTATTGAGCAGTATTTATTAAACTGAAAAAATAATCAAATCTTTACAAAATAAAGAAATATAAATATAATCAATTTACAAGGTTGATATCAACTTATTTTATTACAAAGTTTGGTAGAAATATAATTTAATTATTGATAACTTCCATTACATGAATAAACGCATATGATTTTTTTGAAATGTTGATTTAAAAAAAATTAATTAATTATTTGTTACTTATGGAAACAGTTCAGTTATTAAATCTAGGTTGATGGACATAAAATAGCATATACTCAGCGATATAATGGAACTTGTATAATGAGAAAATATATTGATTTAATTTGATTTACCAAAACAGATTTACTTAATAACGTAATACACTGATATAGTATCCTTTTTGAAAATGTTCTTTAGATTAGATTCACTATTCACTTATTTTCAGTAACCAAATTATTAACTCATTCGTCTTTCTAAAATTCTTTTTTTTTCAGGACACACTATCCTTAACTGATTTTGATATTAATTTATGCTATATAACTACACTAATCAACTATTATCTTCTTACGTATGACACAGTAGAAAGAGCTACCAAAAAGAGCGATTCAAACGGCATCAATTTTGAATTTTTTTAGTTTATTTTGAGAAACAATAATAGTAAAAACTAATGTAATCGCATAAGCATCCAACTACAGGAGTAATAATTATTGTTGATCTTTTTTGAATACCGAGGCTAATTTTTCACTATATATATTGGTTAATACTCTTTGTTAAATCGTGGAACTCGTTTATTTAAGAAGTAATGACGTTATAAATGAGCAATAAAATTTACCTTCTTATGGGTAAAAATGTATTTATAATAATAATAATTGGAAACCAGTCTTTATTTTATAATTTACAGGTTATTTTTCTGGTTAAGGAACGTGTCCAGTGATTTGTAAAATATAGCCTACATACAAAATAAGAGTGAAATCGTAATAAAATTCCAAACGTATTAAACCAAATAACTTTAGTGATAACAACTTAATAAAATTTTTAAAAATAATTGAAAAATATATTACAAATAGTACATTTTGATCAAACAAAAAATAATGTTTATATATACAAAATAAAATGGTTGAAGATATATCAATTTATATACTCCAAATATATATACTACAATTATTCTATTTAGTATTGTTATCTGAAATGATTTTTTAAAAGTAAAACGTCAATCGTTAAAAAAAAAAAAAAAAAAAAAAAAAAAAAAACTTTGAATATACGATTTTATCAAAAGGTGTACATACAATTAAGTTAGATAATAATTATTTTTAATACGTATATTTTGTGCTTTGACTTTGTAAAAAAGGAGAGTTAAATATCTGTATTATATTGTTTTTGTCTTGACGAAGACAGGAGCAAAAATAAACAAATAAGGATTACTTATATTTATTTTTCTATTATTTATTTTCAAGTTCATCTTTTTCTGAAATCATATATTGTAAGAGTTTGTAAAATTCATAATATTTATAAAATAAATAAATACGTATATTTACAGTGAAAAAAATTGAGTCCAATTTAGTCCCATTGGCAGGGAAACAATAACTAATATATATATATATATATATATATATATATATATATATATATATATATATATACATATATATATATATATATATATATATATATATATATATATATATATATATATATATATACATATATATATATATATATATATATATATATATATATATATATATATATATATATATATATATATATTAGGAACCCTAAATAAATTTTGTTTCTAGCTAAATGGTTGCTAGATTTAGTATTTATAAATTCAACATTTCAGCAACCATAGTTCTATGTTAAAAATTATTCTCTTACAATTTTTACATATAAAACTACAAATGTGTGACAAAAATAACACTAAATAAAAGAGATCTTTCTAAAAGTGAGCGCTTCATTTCTAAAGCGACCGTTCAATTCTTGGATAATTAAAAATATAAATAATACCCAGCACGATTTAAAACATTCTAAACAAATAAATAAAACACTGTCACGAGAGATGATCACGATATGACATGATTTCTATCTCTACAATATTTAGCTTTATTTCAACTCACTCAAAAACCAAATCAAATCAAATCTAACCTACCTTACATATTTTACAAATACAACTGTACGTATGTCTCAATGTTAAAGGAATAGAGAAATAAATTCAGATCGTGAATGTTGTTACGTTTCCAAAGCAAAGACAGTAAACATAACGGAACAGAACCGGAGTATCATGGAGGGAGAAACAGTAGACGATGTTGGAAAAAAATATGTTCATCAATGATGCACGAAGACGATGATAGCATAACGAACTGCGGATGAGGTAATCGTGTGTGAGCGCATCTTCCAACAAAGTATAAAAGCACTATCACAGAGGTTTCAGAGTCATTCAGGCGATCGGGTTAGATCAAAACAACAACTAGTGCCTTCCTTTCAAATTGCCTTGCAACACTTATTATTTGCCTTACTAGAAAGGCAAGCTCAAGTATGAAGGTAAGGAAAATACAGTGGGATAAATAAAATGTGTTTTCAAATTGTTTTGGAAGTTTTATGTTTTTTCTTCTAATAATATTAAAAAAATTAATATTTTCAAAAATTACAATTAAAAGGGAAAACCATATAATTCACTTTTAGAATTTTTTATTTAAAATAAATATATGTTGTAATATTTATTCAGAATATAAAAATTAGATTAAAATAAAAATCTAATAAAAAAATATGGTTACTCGAAACTCACTGTTTTTATTCATTTAAAAAAATATATTTATTCAGAATGAAAATCAATACATAAAGACATTTTAATTATAAATGTAAGTACAAATAAGTTCGATAATAAACAAAAGAATAAAATATTAAAGATTCAATTTATCTATAAATTTAAATAGTAAAAATTAAGAATTTATGAAATGATAACATAATTTTATTTTCTACTATATAGTTTTGTATAGCATTTATTATACTTTTGAAGGAAATATTTTTGAATAATATAAAAGACTTTTGCTTTGTTTTAAAACAGTCGAATAATTGTTAAATTTCAAATTGGGAAAATTGTAATCAAATGTCTATTTTAGTTCTTGATAAGCCACTTATAGTTATATAGTTGCGTACGAAATATTGTAGAATCAGATGTATTTGAAAATAGCAGCATTTATAATATCTAAGCAAAATAATAGATCATATAATATAATAATTTATGAACAAATATCATCACACCTTGTTACCGGGACTCTCTCTTTATAAATAAGTATGTTTCACACATAGATACACGTATACATACAAAATATAGTTCTAATAAGAATAAACTAACTTTTTATACTAAAATTAACTGAATTCGTTTCTATTGAAGTTTCTTTAGTTAATTTAGTACAGAAGTTACTAAATTCGACATTCATAAAATTTTAAAACAAAATACTGTGAATTTACTAACGAAAGTTCTAAATATGCAACTTTTTTTAATGTTATTCTGGGACACAAATTTAATTTATAAATTCTTTTTTGAGTACCAGGCTGTTTATGTTTTAGTTTCTATTCCTAAAGAGTGACTTGAAACATTTAAGCCTCATTTAGACATTGCTTCAAAACTGCTAACAAAACCTATTGTGGTAACTAGGTCTTTAAACATTGTCTTCTGCGACAATAAGCTGTATTTTATATTTACATTTATAATTAGAGAAAGCGTGTTATTTTGAAATTTGTATTTAAAATATATATTAAACATTTCCACTAGCAAACACTTGTAAAGCTAAAAGAAAATACCAAACTCAAAAGAATTATATTTATCCCAAATTGTCTGAAAATAATAATTTTATAATCTCTTCATGTTAGTAATAACAATTAAAATCAAAATAACGATTTTATATTAGAAGGAAAAATAAGCAAATAGTAGTCAACTTGTACTTCCGGCATATCTGGACTAATTTCAAGAATTGATGGAAGGTTGTGATATTGTACTTTTTATAGTAGATTGGTTCTAAACATTTATGTCAAAAAAATAATCAACGATTTAGTAGCTACCAATCAAAAAAGCCATTAAATGTCTAACTGAAAAAAGTTATTTGTAAAAGAACATTATATTATTTAAACTATTGTTTATAATTTTATTTTGTACTGATACAAAACAAAAAATACAATAAACAATTATTTAATAAAATGATTGACTACATTTTATAATTTTGCTTAGGTTTTCATCGCACTTACGTTGGTCGTACTGGCCTACGCACGACCAGAACCACCTGTATCACCACAGTACCTACCTGCCTCAGCTGGTGGTGGTGGTGGTGGTGGAAATGGAGGTCCATCTGGTTCATATGGTGCTCCTGGTGCCGGTGGTAATGGTGGTCTTGGTGGAGGTGCTCCATCAGGTTCCTACGGAGCTCCCGGTGCAGGCGGAGCAGGTGCTAACGGAGGATACGCAAGTGGTGGTCCAGGAGGTGCAGCTGGTAACGGCGGATACGCTAGTGGTGGTCCAGGTGGAGCTGGAAATGGTGGATACGCTAGTGGTGGACCCGGAGGAGCTGCAGGAAACGGTGGATATGCAAGTGGAGGCCCAAGTGGAGCAGGTAACGGCGGATATGCTAGCGGTGGCCCAGGAGGTGCTGGAAACGGTGGATATTCAAGCGGTGGACCAAGTGGTGCCGGAGGAAATGGTGGATACGCCAGTGGTGGCCCAGGAGGTGCTGGTAACGGTGGATATTCAAGCGGTGGCCCAGGAGGTGCTGGTAACGGTGGATACGCAAGCGGTGGCCCAGGAGGTGCTGGAAACGGTGGATACGCTAGCGGTGGTCCAGGAGGTGCCGGTAACGGTGGATATGCAAGCGGTGGTCCAGGAGGTGCTGGTAACGGTGGATATGCAAACGGTGGACCAGGAGGTGCTGGAAACGGTGGATACGCTAGCGGCGTCCCAGGAGGTGCTGGAAACGGTGGATATGGAAGCGGTGGACCCGGAGGATTCGGAGAAGGCAATGGACTTGGAGGATCTGGAGGCAATGGTGGTTATGGAAACGGTGGCGGCAATGGAAACGGAAACGGAAACGGAGATGGACCTGTAAGTAACATTTCATTAAACACACTTTTTCCTATTCCGATCTAATTCAATAGCAAGAGATTTATTTTATTGTGGTTTTCAGAAAATGGATTTAAAATCTGATAAATTGTTTATTTCGGGCGACGACAATTTCACTTAAACTTGTTTTTGCCTTGTTATTTCTTTATGTCTGTTCCTTATTTAGTAATTTAACAGTTAACTATAATATTCCTTGTTGATGTAGGTTTTTTAGTTTTCATTTATCGTATTGTATACCAGTTTTCAAGTGTATAAACTCACAACTGATTAAGGCATATTCACATTCCTTTTCAAGACTAATGACGCTTAAACGTTACTTTGAAGAAATAGAAAAATATGATGATTATTTTTTGCTTTTTATTCTCTTTTGTATTTATTTTTCCAGTAAGATATATATATTTATTTATTCAGTTATTTATATTACAACAAGTATAATGTTTTAAAATTTTCGTTTCTATGTTTTAAAAGGTATTCAAAGTTTAAATTTGGTTTATTTAATTTAAATTCCCTAAAAATACAATTATCCTAACGATATGGAAATAAATTTGTGAATATTTAATGTTTATTTGTATACTTCATTAACTCGTTCTTTTAATCTTGGTGAAATAAAAGACCCCATAGCATTAAATCGTGGCAGAAATAATTAACTTTTTAACTTTAATCTATTATTTAATTTTCTTCTATTGTAATTTTTATATAACATGAAAATTCCATGCAATATGTTTAGAACTACTTAAGGAATGATTACTCATGTATTCAACTTTGACTTTGTTAAACTTAGTCTGAGCCTGCTAAATACGAATTTAGCTATCAAGTTGATGATGATGAGACAAACACCCACTTTGGACATTCAGAACAAAGAGATGGTGACTACACTGTTGGATCATACAACGTCTTGCTTCCCGATGGCCGTAAACAGATAGTCGATTATGAAGCCGATCAAGGTGGTTACAAGCCCAAGATTCGTTATGAAGGCGGTAATGGAAATGGTAACGGATTTGGTGCTGGTGGTGCTGGAGGTGCTGGAGGACTCGGCGGAGCTGGTGGATTTGGAGAGGGTGGTGCAAATGGTTATGCATCTGGTGGACCTGGAGGAGCTGGAGGTAATGGTGGATACGCATCTGGTGGCCCTGGAGGAGCTGGAAATGGTGGATACGCATCTGGTGGTCCTGGAGGAGCTGGCAACGGTGGATACGCATCTGGTGGTCCAGGAGGAGCAGGAAATGGTGGATACGCATCTGGTGGCCCTAACGGAGGAGCAGGAGGTAATGGTGGATATGCTTCTGGTGAACCTGGAGGTGCTGGAAGCAATGGTGGATACGCATCTGGTGGTCCCGGAGGAGCCGGTAATGGTGGATACGCATCTGGTGGTCCCGCAGGAGCAGGCAATGGTGGATACGCATCTGGTGGCCCTGGGGGAGCTGGTAATGGTGGATACGCATCTGGTGGTCCAGGAGGAGCCGGAGGCAACGGTGGATACGCATCTGGTGGCCCCGGAGGAGCAGGCAATGGTGGATATGCATCTGGTGGCCCCGGAGGAGCAGGTAATGGTGGATACGCATCTGGAGGTCCTGGAGGAGCAGATAATGGTGGGTACGCATCTGGCGGTCCCGGAGGAGCTGGAAGCAATGGTGGTTACGCATCTGGCGGACCTGGTGGTGCAGGAAATGGCGGTTACTCATCAGGAGGTCCTAGTGGAGCTGGTGGTGCTGGTGGATATCCTTCTGGCGGCCCATCTGGTAACGGTAACGGTGGATCAGGCGCTGACGGCTATAGGTACTAACACTTTAAAATGTCAAACTAGGAATTATTTATTGTTTTAAATGTAAATATGTTTTAATAATCTAAATAAATTAAAAAGTATTATCTCGATAATACCACCAATGCCAGTATTTTTTGTAGACTGGCATTAAAGTCTCTCCTATGATGAAGATAGAAGCCTTTATTTGGATTATAGTTGACCTAATGTACAACAAACTAACTTAAAAGTTAAACGTGCCAATGTTTATTTATCAATAACTTTAATTTAAAAAGTAAACTTTAGAATGTTCCATTTTTAGTATGTTCATAGTGAATTTTACCAATTTTTCATTGTAAACAATTATTTTTGTTTCGGACCTTGTTTACAAGGTTTATATTTACATTTATTTACCAACGTGTTTAATTCTAGTTTGGGCATTAACCAGTCAATTTAATGCGGATGCTATGAAGGCTGTGGAAATTAATTTTAAATATTTATTTATATATTAGCAATAGTTGAACTATTTAAGATAAGTTTTTATACCGTTGTATTATTTATATGTTCACATATCTGTATCGTATGGATGTCTTTTTATATTGAATAAATGTTCGTATCAAAGAATAAGACGTTTTATTTGTAATACCTCATCCAATGTGTATTTTCCTGTCAAAAATGTATTTGTTTTATTTTTAATATTATATTATAAAGAAATATAATATATAAATACTTTTTTTTGTTTTAAAAACTCAAAATCAAAAAGAAGTGACAATTAACACATTGATAAACTATTGAAAATTAAATATTAATATTAAAAAAGAGACAAAAAAATTAGCAAAAACAAATTTCATAGACTTTAAAAAAAAACTTTAAAATAAATCTGATAATAAATTATTCATTAAATATAATAATATACTTTAATATTAAACGCATACATATTCAAAAGAACTAAATATCTATTAAAGGTTTGTTTTATTATATATTTATAACAAAGAAACATAAAAGCAAGAAAACTATTTTCATGTTGATATTCTCAAAACTTTTCAATTATCAAAATTTAAGTGTATTCGAGATGATTCACAAACAAATCAAATCAAAAACTCTACATGATTTTTGTAGAAAGGGGTATTATAGAAAGGGGAAAATGTAACAACTTAAAACTTTTTGGAGGGATATTCATTAATTATTTAACTTGTTTTCTAGTTATTAGTAAGCTAGATTATCAATTCGTGTTTATTAATCAATTTTCAATAAAGACTAATATTATAAGGGTAATTTTTACCTACGTGTTAAAGTCCAAATAACTGATTTTTCCATATTTTAAATTGTTCTAACATTAAATCAGTTCTATAGATATTTTCAAAACATTTCGGACACGTGTAATATCTCATAATTTGTATTGATACTTTCATGGTTTATTTCTAAATATTTGTTACAATTTAAACTGCCTCTTAAAAGATTTTAACTTTATAAACATAACTTTCCCTATATTCCTACGGATCCTGATTCCGGGTTTTCATGTAAGTTTGACTGTTTTATTAATTTAAAAAGATTGTAATATTTTGAAATATATCTATCTATTTCAATAGAGATAATCTTATTTAGCTTCCGTAAAAAAACTAAACCTAAGTGTAAATACTCAACATGTAAACCTAAAGAGTATATTTGATTGAAATGCCGTTTTAAATTTGGTTGTATAATTTAAGTTTCAATATTTGGCCATTTTCCTAAACTGCAAGTTTCTTTTACTTGGGACTTGGTTGGGTCTTACTCTCTCTGTTCTTTAAAATTTGAATGAAATCGGTAGCTTGATTCTGTAAAACTAGGAATTTTATTACAGGAATATTTACAACTTACTAGTTTTTACAGATGTCTCTTGAATGGACATTTTAAGAGATGTGTTGACCCTTTACGGGCTAGATTTTATCATAATCGTCAGACTAGATTTTACAAAAATGTGAATTTTCAGTTTTGACAGCTACCCCAAATTTCATGTTCTCGACAAAATTAAGAAAAAAAACGAATTTTGAAATCTGGGCATATACAAAATCAGCCCGTTCGATTTCGTTATATAGCTCGAATATATGACAGACAGGTGCTATTAAGAAGAAATATCTCTAGAATCAAGAAAGGGATATTTTTTTGCAAACTCAACACTGATTTTTTGACCCACCTATTTGCACAAAAGAAAATTTCAAAGTTGCTTAAAAACACAAGTCTTCGAATCCTATACTAAATAGAATGATCATAGTCTCCAAATAATTCACATTCATAAATCACTAATCTATACTTTATTATAGGCTAGAGGGTTTTATGAATAGAACTCCAACTGTTTTTAACCGATTTTGAAGTTTGATGTGTCGTTAGATAGGGCTAAGCTAGAAGTGGTTTCCAGCCAAAATAAAAAAAAGATATAAAGGAGGTAAAGTAGAAGGGATGAAAATATTTACTAAATTCCATATTGCCTTATGAATGCTTTAAAATAAGTTTATTACTAAATTACTTACGTCTTAGCAATCTTGTGTTTAGTATTTATTTATTAATATTTCATTACAGCTGTTTCGGTATAACATATACCATCATCAGATGAAACAACACGTTTACACAACACACTGATACACATTTCACAAAAATAAATAAACATAAAATGTTTGGTACTGCAGTACAAGTCGAAAATAATATAAAATAAAGTTTAGATAATATAGCCACATCTTTCTAACGTGGTGGTCAACTGTTCACTCAAAGTATAAATATAATTTATTTTATATTATTTTCGACTTGTACTGCAGTACCAAACATTTTGTTTATTTATTTTTGTGAAATGTGTATCAGTGTGTTCTGTAAACGTGTTGTTTCATCTGATGATGGTATATGTTATACCGAAACAGCTGTAATGAAATATTAATAAATAGATACTAAACACAAGATTGCTAAGACGTAAGTAATTTAGTAATAAAAAAATGTTTACTATTAATCCTCGTGATATTATTTTTTAAGAATTGATAAACATCTGGAATTAATTCAGGCTATATAAGAAGAATTTGTTTTTATGAAACAAACAAAAACTATATGTTTTAAAATACACCATTCAAATAATAAAGCAAACTAAACTAAAGTGTGGTTATTTGTTAATGCAGTGTTGTGATTATTTGTTGTAACAAAATATGATATTTATCAGTTCGTTTTCACTGTCTTACACAATGTTTTTAAATGAGGTTTTTTGAAGCCTGTTAAAAGATTTTTTTTCATGACGTTTTTTAAGTTTGTTGAAATGTTTCTCACTGTACTCTTAATAGTAACAATGCCTCCAATTAGAGGGAACAGAAACTTATACGGAAGACATGTTTATCGCTGAAACTACATGAGAATTATGTGTGGAGATAACAATGAGGAAATGAACTTTGATTCGTATAAACGAGCACTTAGGATGCTAGCCGAACTTACACCATTAACAGTTATTTTGTACCAATGAAGGAACCCTTCAAATCAATTTAAAACCGTGTTTAAATTAAAAATATTTACATATAACAAATTATTCCTCGATTCGAGTAACGGGTACGCCCTAGTGGTTAATAAATGGTGATCATTTTATGCAAAATGTCCAAATACATTTTTTAATTTTATTTATATACAAATTAAATTTAAAATATAAAGAGAAAACTCAAAATTCTGATTTTATGAAATTGTAAAAATGTTGAGATATTGTGATAAACACGCTATTGGGATTAATGAAATTTGGGTTCACAAGCGACCCACGAATAAGATAAAATATTGTTTAAAAATTACCGTTCTATAAGTTACCGTATGCTTTGGAATTAAAAAACAAAACATTATTTACTTATTTTTTTGCATCTTATTGAACTAGTTTACGTTTGCAGCATTTTTTTTTTTTTTTTTTGTAAAGTACGGTAAGTATGAGGTATGCAATGTTAGCATACGACATGATCTTAAATCACAGTTACAAAAGGAATATTTGTTTAAAGAGAGAGAGAGGGGTTAAGGCGAAAAACCATTGCAGTCATATTCGCTTTCACAACATTGGGCATTAAAAAACACTCTAAATTAAAAACAACTATAAATGAAACTAAAAACAATTTATAAAATTTAAAAAACAACACAGTAAAACTGATGTCCATGTTACAATCGTCATTCACCATAATTAAACTGAATTTAATAATTCTGGGTATATTACAGTTTGTTATCCAAGTCAAAAAAGTATCATTGACTACAGTGTCACAGTATTTAAATTAACACAATACTTAAAATATGACAAGAAGAGTTAATATTAATTGGTGAAAAAATCTTTCGTTTTATTTATAAAAATCATCTCTAAATACTTCATTTACAGTTTCGGCTACATATTCTATTCAATTCACTATGTCATTATTAGTCAATCCCAAAAATCTTAAATTTTTACTGTAATCTAAAATGTCAATAGGACTATTTATAGTGTCACAATTTATTGTATTAATTAGCAGGTAATGAGTGTTTGGGTTTTTGTTTAGGTTCATCCAACTCTTTTTATTCGATGAATAAATATTTTGTACGTTTTTATTCGTGTGGTTTACTAAACTTCAATTTCTCTGAATTTATAAAGTAAGTAAATTTCTAGATCATCAGCATACTAGTAAAAATTACATTATTTATACAAATGTGTATGATACATATATATATATATATATATATATATATATATATATATATATATATATATGTGTGTGTGTGTGTGTGTGTGTGTGTGTGTGTGTGTGTGTGTGTGTGTGTGTGTGTGTGTGTATTAAAAAATAAAGCTTCTAATACCGATCCTTGAGGACGTCCTTGAATCACAGCCTCTCAATGAGACAAACCCTGACTGTCACAAAAACACTTCTACCTCCTGAAGATACAATATTAAAAATTAGATTATTTTTAAAAGTGTGTACTTTATAATATATGTTCAAGCATATATTTCAAAATAAATCCCCTAATATCGATTGTTGAGTATCTTCACGAGTCACAGCCTCCCGGAGAGACAAATCCTAACCATTACAAAGACACTGCTCCTTCCTAGAGAGACATTATTGGATCCACGACATGAAAATTAAGGGGGCAGATCGATTATTTGTAATTTTAATAGTGACATGTAACACGTTCCACCATCAGACACTATAGTAAATAAAATAACGTTAATGTAGTATCTTAACTACGGTCCATCACTAAACAAATATCATCAGATACGTTTAAGTGATGCTGCAGTGTTATTGCCTAACCTAAAGCGCAACTGATATGAATTCAAGATATTATTATCGTCTGGGTATTGAGACAAGTGTTGTCTCTATACAGAGAGGGAAAATGAATAAATAATTGACTTGTATTCCGCTTAACTCTTTCAAATACGTCATTTCATATACAATAAGAACATTAACGTAAATAAAAAAGGTAACATAAGAATAAGAAGGTAATACAAAACAAAATAAACGAAAAAGACATAATTAAAACTAAAAATAAAAATTACAAATTAATTTGAAGAAATAAGTAACAATAACATGAATACGAAAACAAATATTAATTTCTAAATAATTTCAAAATAAAATAATAAAGAAATTAATAATTTTAATATAAGTTTCAAAAGAAAATAAGAGAAAATGGGAGGAAATAGAGGGGGGAGGGAAGGAGAACATACACCTATAGAACAAACAATAAGTGTTTAATAAATGGGTCAAGTATGTGCTAAAATCACATCACTTATGGAGAGTTATTTTTATAAAGTCGAAGTCTCCTTAATTACACAGACGTGCACATGGATGAAATTATAAGGGTCCTTGGTTTTACCTGCTGACTCTAATAAAGAGAATCAACGAAAATACAATTTATCTTTTAATGTATATTGAAGTGTTTGTCTCAGATATTACAAACAACTTATTTTTAAACGTATTCTGATCGTGTTGTTGAATTCAGTTAGTTCTATATGTGACACAAAAACTATAATATATGATTTCCCAATGCAATTTAATTTCAAATCTTAATAATTTTCAGATTAGTGAGCCACGTCGTGTGGACTTTCAATCTGGTCTACTGGAAAACATTTTTTTTTCATCAAACAAACATATATATTTGTAATAAAAAAAAGCAGTAAAAAAAAAGTAAGAAAATAATGATAATTTTCCTCACTCAAATGCACCAAGGTCATTTTTGTTACCGCTACATTTTTCCTTATATATGCTACAATACAAAGAATATAAATGAAAATTTTAAATTATATATTGGATTTATCGTCTTGTCTATATAGACTAGTTACGACTTACAGACAGATAGACGGACTGACAGCAATGAAATTATAAGGTAACTTGGTTTTACCTAC
This sequence comes from Aphrophora alni, assembly GCA_963513935.1. Classification (NCBI taxonomy): domain Eukaryota; kingdom Metazoa; phylum Arthropoda; class Insecta; order Hemiptera; family Aphrophoridae; genus Aphrophora; species Aphrophora alni. Next base: position 101,115,314 of record OY740771.1, on the reverse strand, counting down.
AGACAATTAAATAAATTTTCACCTCCCGTTGTCTATTATGCGAGTTTGTGGTATAAATTGCTATGTACATAACTCCCATGATTAAGATTAGGACTACGGTTCAAAGTTCAGATCTTCGCAGAAAAAAAAAGTACGCAATATTCAATCAGAATTATAACCCAGTCTTACTTAACTGTGTTTCGCTAATAACAGTGTTGTAAAATAATTCCTGTTTTTAGTAATTGTTTTTAATCTCGACACTTGCTGGGATAATACCGCTCCTCGTTTCTCTCACAACTTTCATCTGGTGTAGGCTTTGATCTCGCTATTGTTTACACATCTCTTTGTCATCGTGGTTAGTTTACAAATAAAATTATTTAACATGTTATGTTTGATTTTGTTTTTACAGTTTATCCATAAAATTATTCTACGGTAGGATATAGAAACAGTTTTATTCGCAGTACTAAGAAGTGAGTTTGTAAATGTGCTCGATAACAAAAAACTACAGTACATAGAATTTTTTATTGGTTATAAACTGTAAATATTGAATCTTTAATATAGTTAAATTTTTAGTAATTAATTTTAATGTAACACCAGATATTTCTTGTTGAATCTCCCAATTCAAGGATTAAATAAACCATTGAAGCTAAAGTTTCAAAATAATTATAATAAAATTAATGAGCTACAATAGTTTCGCCTTGAGGTATCATCGTGCTAATAATTAACAAGTATTGACAAATATTTATAGATACATTTGTAGAAGATTGTGACTGAGTACATATGTCAATCAGGTAGATATATAAAAGTTAGAATTAAAGAACATATAAATAGCTGGAAACATGGCTATAGAAACTCTAACTTTGCTAACCACCTTTTGGGTTCAGGTCATAATTTTGATCCGATTTAATGTTAAACTCTTACATATAGAAAATAAAAGCAATAGATTAAATAATTTAGAATGTTTAGAAATAAATAGATCTATTTCACTTAGGCCAATTTTCAACTTAAATGACTAAACTGTATTAAATTTTTCACCCCTTCTAAAACCGATCCTTAACATAGTTCATTAACCTTTATCTACCTGTTAGGTGACTCCCCCTACACTTCCCGATTTCTTTATTGTATATCACTTTCCTGTTACTTGTGTATGTATAAATAGTTGTCAATACCTGTTAATTATCAGTTACCGATTATGCGGCAAAGCGAAACAATTGTAGTTCATATATATTATTAAAATATTTTGAAACTATAACCTTCATTGCTTTATTTTATCCTTTTACGTATATGCTTAGAACATATCACATTTCTACATCAACAGCAACTGAGTCAAATTTTATTAAACATTAGGCCTATACCCTTTTTTAATTAATAAATAAATTTTCTCGTAAACTAATTAATATTTAAATGAAATTTTAATAATAACTCAAGGGTCATAAAAGGAACATTTTTTTTAAAGTTTCAGGTACCTAGGTGCTTTTCTCAAAGAATAATATATTTGAAAATTTGATCGGTTTTTTTCCAATTATTTAATCAAATTATTAACATATTTTAACTTACAAGGTCTCAAATTAACTGTTTTGAGTATTCTAATAGTAAACCAAATTTGATATACCCTTTCTAATAGTCTTTAAACTGACTCTAAAAAAAATTTCATTTCTACTTTTGCACATAAAACCGTTACTTAATCAATGTTTCAGATTTTCAAAGATGGATCCCCTGAAAAACCATACACTTTATCACTAAATATTTAGATTTTTTCATATGGCATGCTGAAACGAATTATAATAAATTTTCGAAGATTTTTGGCTAATTTTACTGGCCTACATGTCTGAAAACAACAAGAGTGGATTTAGAAAGATGTTATTGGAAATATGAAAGAAAAGCACTTAACACAATTAAGGTGTAGATCCTCGAGATTTCCAAACTCGTACTCACTAATGAGCCCCTCAGGGCTCCTGACGATATAGAACGTAGATACGAGTATTAATTTGCAATTCTCATAAAACGTAAATGTCCGAAGAATTACTTTTCGGTCGAAAATAACCGAATCAGCACGACACGATATTATCTTAAAACGTTTATAAAAAGTACAATTAAATTATAGTTTATGATGGTACTATGCTTAGACTAGGACATGTACCGTGGGTCATTCTGCTCTCTAACCGACAACGGTGTATCTCAGCACAGGAGGGAGTTCAGTTATAAGTTGAAACATAACATAAATGGTTGGCGTTTCAGTCTGCACGACACAATGTGATCACGACTGTGATCGGCCAGAATCACTGTGTATGTATGTGTGAATTACAATGATCTTGCTTAAACATATAGCATGGATTGTTGTGAAGCAACGTTTGTCGTCTTTGCTGACTTGTTTTGGTGACGTATCTATCACTATAAATCTTAAAGTGTCTAATTTTGCAACTACTGATTTATTTAATATGCACACTCTTTTTTTTAATATGGACATAACATGTTTATTTAGGTTAGGTTAGATATCACCCTATGACTATAAATCTTTAACGTTGCTAAATTTGTTAGTCTGTAATGTTGCAACTACTGATTTACTTAATATACACACTCTTTTTTTAATATGGACATAACATGTTTATTTAGGTTAGGTTAGATATCACCCTATGACTATAAATCTTTAACGTTGCTAAATTTGTTAGTCTGTAATGTTGCAACTACTGATTTACTTAATATACACACTCTTTTTTTAATATGGACATAACATGTTTATTTAGGTTAGGTTAGATATCACCCTATGACTATAAATCTTTAACGTTGCTAAATTTGTTAGTCTGTAATGTTGCAACTAATGATTTACTTAATATACACACTCTTTTTTTAATATGGACATAACATGTTTATTTAGGTTAGGTTAGATATCACCCTATGACTATAAATCTTTAACGTTGCTAAATTTGTTAGTCTGTAATGTTGCAACTACTGATTTACTTAATATACACACTCTTTTTTTAAATATGGACATAATTTTTTATTTAGGTTAGGTTAGATATCACCCTATGACTATAAATCTTAAAGTGTCTAATTTTGCAACTACTGATTTATTTAATATACACACTCTTTTTTTAAATATGGACATAATTTTTTATTTAGGTTAGGTTAGATATCACCCTATGACTATAAATCTTTAAGTGTCTAATTTTGCAACTACTGATTTATTTAATATACACACTCTTTTTTTAAATATGGACATAATTTTTTATTTAGGTTAGGTTAGATATCACCCTATGACTATAAATCTTAAAGTGTCTAATTTTGCAACTACTGATTTATTTAATATACACACTCTTTTTTTAAATATGGACATAATTTTTTATTTAGGTTAGGTTAGATATCACCCTATGACTATAAATCTTTAAGTGTCTAATTTTGCAACTACTGATTTATTTAATATACACACTCTTTTTTTAAATATGGACATAATTTTTTATTTAGGTTAGGTTAGATATCACCCTATGACTATAAATCTTTAAGTGTCTAATTTTGCAACTACTGATCTATTTAATATACACACTCTTTTTTTAAATATGGACATAATTTTTTATTTAGGTTAAGTTAGATATCACCCTATGACTATAAATCTTTAAGTGTCTAATTTTGCAACTACTGATCTATTTAATATACACACTCTTTTTTAAATATGGACATAATTTTTTATTTAGGTTAGGTTAGACATCACCCTATGACTATAAATCTTTAAGTGTCTAATTTTGCAACTACTGATCTATTTAATATACACACTCTTTTTTAAATATGGACATAATTTTTTATTTAGGTTAGGTTAGATATCACCCTATGACTGTAAATCTTTAAGTCTGTAATATTGCACATACTGATTTATTTAATACACAGACTCTTTTTCATACAAAAAAATATATATATTATATTAACGTAATATGTTTAGTTAATATTCAATATTCAAATATTCAAATAGTCTTCATTACGACAATTTTTAAGATAAAGTTCTGACTCTTGATATACTGATATAAACGTAATAAGAAATATGTGTATACTTAAATTTGACTCGAAATCTAAATTATAGCGAAAAAGCTACAACTAAAACAAAATGGCCGACAGATGGAAAATGAAGCGTTTGTAGGACAAATATGTTTGTAGGAACTTTTTTCTATATTTTTACCCTTATAACTACCACTTAATGTTTAATAGATTTTCAGAATACTCTCTACACAAGTATTAAAGCCCATAACAACTTTGGAATCCAGCTATGTATTGAGAATAACTAATTGTAAGTCTTGAAATTAGAGTTCTAAGAAATATCAAGGCCCCCTATTGTATTACCGGAACACAAAGATCTAAAGTTCCCAGCAATCAGAGAGGGGAGAGGTTCTCAATGAAACACTACTAGAGAGACTTCATGCCTATGTAAACATCAAAGTGGTGCAACTTCTGAACAAAATAAATTTAATGACGAGACTCAAAAAATACCCACAGTATATAGATTCATTCCCAAACATATTAAATTTACACAATAGGATTATTTGTAATAAATGCTTAGTTGTTGTCAGTTTAGAAGAAAAATTAGTTTCGTCGTTTATAGCCTGGTGGTAACAATAAAAATGAAAAGTTCAAAAATATTCCACACACTTTTTCTCTCACTCGACAAAAAACCCAACCAAAACTATTTTTCATTTAAAATATTAGTTTGGTAGTTGATTAAAAAAATTAAAATAAATTAATATCGCCTAAAAATATATTTAAAGCTAGTTCTATAAATGCGTCTTTTAACTCTTAAATAAATAACTCTTTAAATAACTCTAAATAAATAACTCTTTAAATGACACAATGTCTGAGTAGACTTTTGGCTTTTCCAATTGTTACTGAACTTTATATTTTTTTTGTTTCAATTTGGCACATGGGTTTGTTTTATGTACTAAAATTTTACCTCATACTAAATTTTAAACAAATCAATCCACACTTTCGGATTGCAGATAGACGCCAGAGTGGCAACGTTTCAGTTACCACTTTTTTGAACTCACGGGACCTTAAACATATCCTAAAAAAAAACAACACCTGTCCTTGATCCATCACGTACCTTACTCTATACCAAGTATAAGAGAAAATGTAAAGTGTGGAAAAACCTATTTTGTTGTAATTTCACAAGTGTATCTGTCTATAAGACGTAGCCAGTCTTCACAGACAAGACGATAAATCGTATATTTTAAAGTTTGCATTTCCATTCTTTCTATTGTCGCCATATTGGGAAAATATAATGGTAAAAAAAAAAAATACGAATTTGACTGTTTTTATTTTTGAAATGTTATATGTGAGATATCTAATAAAACGAGAAGTTTCTCTGATTACAAACATATATGTTTATTTAACGAAAAAATAAATATGTAAGCCTTTTTTGTACACCTTTACAAACTAACCTAACTATACAATGTGATAAGCGTAGCGTATAAGTTTTAAAAGGAGTTTTTGTGAGATGCGAGAAAAACAATTTAATAACCATTAAAAGATGGATTGCATTTTCATTGATTTCTCTTTAATAGGGTCCGTAAGTAGTAAAAACAAGGACCCTTATAATTAGAAACTTATAGTCTAATTAGAAACATAGACAAGATTATAAATCTTATTTCAAACTTGATTTTTTTATATATTCTTAGTATTGTTCCAAGTTTAGGAGAAATATTGCGGTAATATAAAACGTCCTTGGTGTAATTAGGATCCAAAAACTATTATGTTGAAAGTTTTATTTTTTGAAATATTATGTGTGGGGTATCAAATAAAACTAGAAGTTATTCTGATTACGAATATGTATCGAATTAGGCCTACTTGAGGAATAAATTAATACCTCATAAAAGACTTCGACTTTATAAAAATAACTGTCCTTATATGCCCACGAAATTGAAGTCATGTGGTTTTAGCACACACTTGACTCTTTTGGTAATGGTTATTTTTTACTCGAGGTAGGATATTTTTTATGAGTAATTTTTTGTATTAACCTGTGTCAAGTAAAACAATCGAAAACATAATTTAAACTCAAACTAGTACTGTTTTTTGGCAAAGCTATTTTAAAAATATGTTTTGCCAACGTAGCGAAATAGAATCATCAATTCAAAGAAAACACAATAATCACTATATTTTTTTAAAGAAGAAGTTTCAACAATCAAATGTCTTCCTCAGTTTTTTACTTGTAAACAAATCTTTTTGGCACTGCACCTTCTTTTTGTACAAGTAAAGATGGCAACTTAGTTGTTGAAACATTGTTTTGAACAAATAGAACGTTTAATGTCAAAAATTGAGTTTTCTTTGATTTATTGATTGAATTTTCCATTTTGCTATTTTTATGAAGCGAAATATATATTGCCAAATAATACTGCTTAGGAGTAGAATGTACTGAAACATTGGACCAGTCACTTTTGTAAGACACTCAGTATGAAATTCTAAAATATTTGATTAAAAACAGTATGTTTTGAAAGCTTATTTTAAAAATTGGGTAACATGGTCACATTTATATCACAGATGGAATTGAACTGCATTTTATTGATGATTTGTTATTAAAAAGAATAAAAGCACTCTTTTGAAAAACTAAGGTTCGTTGTAATTTCACAAGCGCATCTGTCCGTCTGTCTCCTAAAAGTTGCGACCTGCCTACTACTGTAAGTTATATATATATATATATATATATATATATATATATATAACTTGCATTTATATTCCTCATTTATTGTCCCACATATAAGAAAAATATTGCATTAACATAAACAATAACTCATCCTTACCTCTGTCATTACAAAATAAATACGCTTTACGGTTTAAACTGTAAAAAGTTTAAAGTGCAAGAGAAGTTCTTTTATATTTAAATTTATAAATATCTTTATAATTATGAAATGAAAATTATTTTGAAATACTGATGAGTAAAGAGCTTTCTATACTAACTTATCTGTTATGGGATACAAATAACCAATAAATCAGTAACACAAACAATTACATTATTTATTTCACGTATCAGTATTATTAGAGATGGTTTTTCCAGATAAAGAGACAATGATTATGTTTTTGGGGTCTATGGATTGGTATGCAATGTTTAACACAGTTTATTTTTTTAACGTTTTGCTCCATTTCTGCATCGTGGCGTTGTCTAGTAACGATCCTTGGAACTATTTGCCACTCTAGTAAACATGGCAGCGTTAAATTTAAAACTAAAACTTTATTGGCATGTTCGTTATAGAAGTAAGTATATTTAATTGATTTAATTAACATTAAATTAATAGTTATTAAAAAATACACAATCCTTTCTAAATTCCCTTATTATTTGATGTATTGACCCTTGTTATATTTATCAAAATACTTTTGTTTAGTAATGCATTCTCTACAGTTTTCCCACTTTGACACGATTTTACTTTCCGGAGAAAATATCCTTCGAGAATTTACTTATGACTAGTGTATAACTCTGTCAAGTTCGGATTTTACTGGTCATCTGATTCAATTATTTGATTTTCACAGACAACGACAAAATAATGATATTCATTTTTGTATATATATTCATACATGTTCTTTAAAAAAATTAATTTACCCAAATCATTCTTTCAATAACTTTCTAACATACCCATTTACAAAATCAAATATAATTATATTTTTAGTTTTCTCTCCAAAATATCTACTTTTATAGGTATATAGTATATATATATCTACTAAAATACAATCTTTTTAGAAAAAGAAACTGTGTGATACTCGGGAAATACATTCGTTTGATATAAAATATATACATAGAAATGCTCACAAATACTTTATTGTTACAACAGTTGTAACTAATCTACGTCCACCATCTTGTAAAGGCTGATAGTGTGGAGGTAAGAACCATTAATGAGTGTTAATTCCTATAACTACTCTGTAATTGGGACTGGTTACATGAGAAATTAATATAAGAAAATTTCATAGTTACAGAGAATTTTATAAACTGTTTAATAGATACGCAAGTATACAGACAAGGATGGACGAACGAGTGTAAAACAAAACAAATATACTTTTAAATATCATCCTCTCCAAAGTTATATTACTAAAAAGTATTATTATTTTTATTATATTTACTTACCCACAAGTAGTGTTTACTATATGATGGATCAAAAAATGCAAATCGATGGAATGATGTTTCTATAACCCATCGCCAGGACAGATTTTCATTGAAATTAGTTTTGTGAATATAATTTGGCCATATATTGGATGGTTTTTTAAATATTTTTTATAATTAAAATTTTAGTGGTGATTGCTAAGGAAAACACAAAATTACAATTTTATAAATTGGCTATTACAATTTTGATAACATTTTGTTCAAGACCTCTAAGACCCAAACAATGAATAATCACGGTTGTCAAGACTTTCTTTCTAGTTGTTCCTGAACCATAAGTGTTTTTAATGGCGATTTTGTAAACTGGTTTAGTTGATTAAACTTTTCACTAAATTTGATCAAAAAGGTAAAGTGAATTTACATCTTTTATGAACAGACATTTATGGAGAAAAGGCAACCAATAAATTTTGTTTGGATCCTTGGAGGCTACACTTGAGCAACATTTGATAAAAATAATTTAAACCGACTTTTGGAATATTGTAAGGTTTTTTCTTATGGTAATAAACGAAAAGATTAGAAAAATCCGGAGATTATGAAAATATACCCGCAAACCAAATTTGTAAAAAAAATCAGTCTACAAGTTGTTTTAAAAACCCCTGCACAGGTGTTTTTAAAGTTTTTAAAGTTAATTATTTTCTTTTTGGAAATTTAGCAATTTGGCACACTGGTTTGTGTCATTTTATTTTAACAATTTTTCTAAATTTTAACGAAATCGGTAGAGACAATTTTGAAAAATTAAATCTTTTAAACATATTAAGGATTTGTTTACCGATAACTCCCACGTAGCGAAAGTGACAACCAATGCTTTTGTTTGGGTACTCGTGGGCTACATATTATCAAAATTAAAATTTTTAGTTCCGTTCTTATAGCATCTATCCCCAAATATTTAGTTATATGAATTTAAAAATATTATAATTATGATAAAAAATAAGCGTTCATATATGTTTAAAATATGTTCATATTTGTTTGAATCCTTACCGACACCAATTTCATCAAAATGTTACAAAAATTGCTAAAGTCTATTTTGAGAATCACCAAATATTTAGTTTAGATTTTAAGAGAGTGACAATTTTGGATTTTATATATAAACTAATTAAATAAAAAAATTATTAAAATTTGGAGATACGGCCCATATTCTCCCAAATTAAATTATATATATATATCCTTTCGTTAGAACTGTTGACCTGTTGATAAGTTTGATTAATGACCCAAACCAGTGTGAATAATTCCAAATAATGTACTTTTAATGAATAAATTCTATAAAATTGAAATAAACCTTGACCATGCTAAGTATATAAAATATATTAGTATAGATTAAATATCATTTATTTCTTTTCTTCAAAATTTTACAATCAATTTTAAACTTAAAGCAACAAACAGGAAATATTATACAAAAATCAACAACATAGCATTTTCCCTACCTTACTTAAACTGTCTCCTTTGAATAACATAGTAAATTTTTTTTTTTTAAAAACAATAAAATTGTTCATTACGTTTATAAAAAAATAATACAATCAGTAAATATAAAATGGAACTCCACAGTGTAATTTATTTTCAATTTTTATGATAATTTAACCTACATTACGAAGAATGCTTAGATTATTATGATTTACTATTATACATATTAATTTATGAAATTATGTAACCTGATTGGCTAAACCAGTTTAAGTTTACTGTCATAAAAGATAAATAGTGCACGAAGAGCAAAGTGAAGGTCTGCAATCACATAACACAGTCTAATTACATAAGTCATCTCGGCCTAAAACTTAGATATTAGTTACACTTAGAGACTATTTATATACATTTTTTATATATTTCATAATTACTTCAAGCACTAGACAACAAGACGAAGTACTTATTATATGTCACCAATCCCAAACAGTCAATTTATTTAATCCATTTAGGAAGGGTTTTATTTTGTGAATCAATAATTTAATATACCAGTAATTTAGTAAGAAATAGTATTGGAGCCTGATACAAATAATATTTTTTGAAAAATTCTTAGTCTAGAAATAGGTAAGACAAAGTTTTTTCTATGTACACTTTAAAATTAAATTCAGTTCTTTCTAACTTTCCGTTCAACAGTGCTTTCAATTTTGCAGAAAAGGATTTGTAAATGCGCAAGGGTAATATGTTAATTTTTTTAATAAAGGCAAAAGGTTTTATTCGTTATATTTGTATAAGATGAAATATTATCTACATAAAATCCATGGTCGATATTCACTTTACTGTACATATTTGAAACAAATATTTTTTTAAATTGTAATGTGAGAAAATTTGTGCGATATTTTGCACTGTTTATATTTATAATCAAGGTAATTGCAAGATTATATCTTCATCTATAAATTTCTAAAGAGTGTTAAAAGGAATCTCTCATTACCAAGTAACGAAAAGTCGTAAATTTACATTCATCGCTCAATAAACTTCCAGTCTCCTATAGTCACAAATAGCTGAAAACATTACAAACACATTAAATTTACCATGAAGAAGGAATCTAACGCAATCCAACCGGTATAGGAAAATAACTTTAATTGGCTAATTAGCGTGAGAACTGGTTCTGGGCTAAATTCATGTATATTAATTCTTCACGTTGCCCTTATATAGAGAGAAGAACCGTGCACTAAATATGTCGTGATGTCCTTGATACAGTTACACATCTTCAAAGATGTTCCCTTCGCCCGACAGAACGACCTTCATTCTATGAGTTCACTGTTTACTGGTCGGTTGGTTGATGGTTTCATTACGCGTAGGGTTACATAATACGGGAGCCGTTGTACATTAATCATATGCAGTTACAGTGGAAGAATGAAAAGACTTTTGTAAGTTGAACACGTCTTGTTGATGGTTGAAACAAAGTGTTGGGAGGCCTTCAGATTTCATTCAACGTGGACAGACTGTCTAGGTAAACTGTCGTTTTTGTTTTGTCTGGACAAAAATTATCTATATTCAGGATCACACTTCGACAATAACTAGGAGTGAAAGTGAGAACAATCTAGTAACAACAAAAGTTTGAATAGTAAAATGTCTAGACAAAATTCGAAAACAATTTCGACTCTCGATTGTTTACATTCTAAATATGGATAAAAAAATGATTCCGAAAATTTTATTAATGATCATTTGACAAAATATATAAAATGTTTAGTCTTGTCATTTTTACTGGCGAAAAAGTAGAAAGATAATAGGGAGGAATATTTATTGGGATATAAACTTTGAATAAAAGTAAAAATGGAAATCTAAATGTAATAAAATTACCAGGAAGGGTAAAATCAAAGTAAAAGATTTAATTTATGACTATTTTAACGTTAGGGCGTATTGATCATTTTTAGAATAAATATACGATTTTTATTATTTAGTAAAAAATATTTAAAAGTAGGAAAATATTTTTTTCCAAAACTTTTCCAAAAGATAAAACTTCTTTATTTTGAATCAAACTATATGTTTAAATTTTTCTAGATTTTTTTTAGAAAACCTCTTACAGATCCATTCCCACCCTTACAATTTTGGTCAGTAGTTCCAGAAAATATCTATTCATTCTAAAATTCGTAAAGAAAATAAAGTTTGCACATTGATTTTACACTTTCTTCAAATTTTCAATTTCTTTTGAAAACTATTTGAAAAGCTTTTTCTTGGAAAATTAGCAATTAAAAATTTGGTATAATTATTATTTTTATATACTTTTGCCCACATTATCTACACTAAATTTGAACTAATGATTTATTCACTCAAAAAAAGTTAAAACTATTTACTCATCGAATTTTGTCATTTTGTGTTTGTCAAGACATTATTACGAGGCACCTCTGTTAATTTGATTTTTTTCGTGTTTGGATTAATTTTGAGAATTGCAACGAAGTATAATTTGAAAATGCTCCTAAAATATTCTAAAACATCTCTTCAATAGCTGTGATAAAAATGTGTAAACTGCTGGATAATATGAGTTTTGAGTTTCGTAATAAACTATGTATTTACAAAATGTATTCTAGACGTTCTGTTCTAACCACCCGTGGAAGTCTCTTTATTAAAATGCTATAATTGGAAATAAAATGTTTTATATGAAAAATTCTCGTATCTTATAACTCCATTTTAGAAAGTAGCTTGGAATGATTTCTATAAAACTGATTTTTGTGTGAAAATCTGTGATTAAATTTATGAAATTGAAACCTTATAAAAATGGTGACAACCACACTTAAATATAAGTATAACTTCATTACTCACTGTTCTGACAATAACACATAAATGATAATCAAAAATGAAACTAAATTTGACTTTGTAACAAATATGAAAATAAATTGAGCGAAAATAATGCACAAACGTTTTTTATTCACCAATACAATATATTCATCATCAACATATCAGTTCAGTAACGGGCTATCAAAAAGTGAAAATATAACACGTGTCCTGTCTTATATATAACAAAAATATTGGCATAAAGTTTATATAATTACAATATAGCCTAAACTTTTTTCTTGTGTTATTAACTCGCCCTAAGCATGAATTATATTTCATTGATATTATCAAGTTTATATTGAAAGTTCATTTACGTTATTTGCTAATTATTCACGAATTAAAATTTTGTTTTACTTTACACCGTGATTTGATTTACAAATTTTCATTTAAACGACATCGGTTTAGCCGCTGTTGAGAATTATATCTTTTGAAACGCCACCATAGCCAATTTAGAGCGGATTTATACATTTTTATCTAATTCTTTAAAACCAATTTTGAGAATATAGAAATTTAGTTTTTAGTCTTATAGCAGATACCTCCTTATTTTGAGTTAGATAAAATATCAACAAAATAAATAAGTAAAGTCAAAGATTAAAAATGAATTGTGGTTGGTGTTTGATTTTAATCTTTAAGTTCGCCACAATGATCTCAAAAGCGTAGTAAAAAAAATTAATTTATGACGATAATATATCCACAGATTTGACTAAAATCAGTCCACTAGTTTGTGGCGTAGAGTCCAAACGCCAGACAGACATTGATTTTTTGCCGTCAAACGACTTCGTCTGCACTCCATGTATGAGAGAAATTAAACATGTCGATACCACAGACATAACAAAACATTTTTGTGAGTTATTACTGTTTTAATTTGAAAATAGAGAATCCCCCCCCCCGTCTGTGTGAAGTGAGGGCTGCGATTCTAATTCCTAATGGAAGAAAAATGCAATATTCACTGACAAATTGAAGAAATGTACCGAGTTGTAATGGACGAGATCTGTGTATTGCCATAGTGTCGAACTTTAAATGAAGGGGCAGAGAACTTGATGATCGAACTGATCCCCCATCGATCATTCCTAACTCAACCTAAAAATCACCTTATTCGGAATTTCAACGAAATAATTTTTCAGTTTTTTTTTTTTTTTTTTTTTTTTTTTATTGAACCCCTTTCATGTGTCAATATCATATAAGTGCAAAAACGTAAATCAATATACAGATAACTTGCATAACATATGTTATAACAACTTTGTACTTTGTTCTCTTCCTTTTTCTATACCCATTCTATACTTACTAATGCTGATAAGTCTAATTGAACACACAGTACAGACTTGTAAACCATGAAATCGGCTACATTAATTTCTTTAGTTTATTGGTTATTCGGTTGAAAAACGCATTTGTCTGACTAATTTTCAGTTAAGAACACCATTTTACGACAAATGAAATTAATTTGATTTGTAAAATGTGGGGTTTAATTAGCGAAAAAGATTTGTTTTTTAAATAATAATTAAACAGACTTTCTTTATTCGAAACTTTCTGTCTTCTGAGATCGAAAAAGACCCTTCTTTGTTGACTTTATACCTCGTGGAGTCACAGGAACTTCTGATGTGAAATATTAAACAAATTGCGGAAGTGTCTCATCGTTCCTCTGTGGATACAACACAATTGGTTATTTAATTTAAATGGTAAAATTTCAATCATCTCGTCTACACTCCCGATCTGGTTTCCAGTTACTATCATCTGTGAAGTCTGTTCAGAAGGAATCCGTTTTGAGAATGACAAAGACTTAAAGCAAACACTGTTTACTTAACTCAATTAAATGACAACAGAAGAATACAAAAAACTAGTTGCACTCTTAATATTTGTTTTTGTTTTCCTCAAAAATTGTCATCTACTTGAGTACTTCTTTCCGAACTGCCTTATTATTTGAAAATCATGTGCTACATCTTTAATTGTTTTCTATAATGCAAAATTCTAAATCCTTCTCAGTTTTTACAAAAATGTACAAATTGGCATATTCTAGTCATATGGTTACAATTTTTTTGTATAAAACTTAAAAATGTTTAGAGTAGGTATAAAAAAAAAAAAAAACGTAAAACTACAAATTTCTCAAAATGGACTATAATGATTTTAATCAATTTTGTTCACGTGTAACCTTTAAGAACCTAAACAAGGAATTGTGGAGATTATGAACTCAAAAACAGCGGTCAAAATAGCAAGTAAAAATAAAAACACTCCACCGCCGTCATTGAAAGTTCCACTTAATCAAATACGACACGCGCTTAGGATTTGTTTATGCACACGTGAAGCAAGTTTTCGTCATATCACTTTTCGACTGATAACTTCAGAAGTTACATTTTTGTTGACAATTAAGTTTATTTGGTTTATTACTTCCAATAGGTTATTATGGTTATTACTTGGTTCCGGGAATGGGCAAGTGACAAATTTCGGTCAATATTTTTACAGCGGTTTTTTGTGTAAAATATGTTTCCACATTTCCCGATTATAATCGTTACATGAAGTATCGGTTTGTACGATTATGTAATTTGAAACACAAATATACTCAGCTGGGTACTGAAACCTATTCGCGTAGTATAAAAGAAATTCACAATCCAGTGGGTTTTCACAAAAATTCAAAGTATACTGCATGATTGCCAACTAACCAACGGTAAGTAAAAGAATAACTAACACTTGGGCTATTACCATAGCTGCAATTTCCAGCTGTTTTGAATGTTTCAAAATTTTGTCTTAGATAAGATGGGTTTTTAGTTATTTGTGTGTTAAATATTTAATCTTAAATTAAAATGGCACTGGTTTCCTTGGATTACCCTGTAGTTAGAAGAGCAAACTCACTCTGTTTACATGCAGACCTTGGATCGATAACATTTAGGCAAACAGTTTATATTTATTTGTCTAGTGTAACCCTGACCTAAAAGAGAGGTTAAATGCCAAGACCGTTTTGGCAATAGAGAGACATTAAATCGCCCTGAGAAAATCGAGTATCCTAATTTTGTACTCGAAAAGATCGAGTAATTATTAGGAATACTCACACAACTGAAAAAGTAAACCTTTGGCATTTTGAGCAATTACTCTATTTCCAAAATTGGGTTTTAGAGACAAGCGAATAGTATTGTGTTTTTAAATAGTAACCCACTTCCTTCCACTGAGTGATACTCTGTTTTAAAGAGAATAAAAATGAAAAAAAAAAAAACTATACAACTATAGGAGGCAATATTCCCCTTATAAAATGACATATCATATAACAATTATAGAGATATGGAGATTTGAAGTTAAGCTTATCGACTTAAGTTGAAATGAAGTTAAATTACAATTGAGGTAGTTAAATTATAGTACAATTATTAACAATATATGTAGTCATTCAAAGCAAAATCCTGTTTTGGACTGATATCCCAAGTGAAATAATGTTTTTTTCAGAGATACGGGGGACTGAAATGTGTAAGAAAATATGTATCGTTATGCATCATTATAAATTTCATTTAAAGCAAAAAACATCACTGCAAATTCTATTTTGATTTGTTGATTAAATTTAAAAAATAAAATAATAAATTGTGATATTGATAAATAGCTTATCACAAGCTTAGAGGGGTGTTCTTAACTATCTTAATACAATCACTTTCTAATAATCGGTCGTCAATGAAAGTTTTCTTCGTGTAATTTTTCTTGTCTCATCAAGCCTTTTAAAATGATTTGACACATCACCCTATTTTAAATACTTGCCATACCTCTGCCCCGATCCCATTAAGTTGAAAATAAATAAACTACCTCTAATAAGTACAAAGAAAATTACCAAATACCGTGATATTCTGACTTTATAACGAAGTTAAAAAGAGAGATGGGGAGGGAAAGTTTCTTTTTTTTTTTCAGAATATCTCTATATACAGGGTGATTGAAAAACGTGTCCGCGACTTGGGGGTAACATAACAAACTTTATGTTTTACGTGGATTATTTATTTTTAAACTGAAAGATAGTAGTCTAATAAAGTTATTTTACAATACATTTCGGTTTCAATCCCTGTAGCTCGGCAAATATCTAAGCGATTGTAGATCTCCGTTCATGTACTCTCGATTATATGCTTCCAGAAGTAATAGTCGCTATAGCAGCAACGATTCTCCTTAAATGGCGAAGATCCTGGATTTTCTCAGTGAAGACATTATTCTGAAATTATTAACAACTCTCCAACATTTCTGGAGAGTACCTGAGAGACAATGTTTTTCTTGATGTGTGTAAATTGTGTATTATTCTATAATCTAGAATTGGTTATTAGAATCTGATTTAACTTATGAGATTGTTTATTGGGGGCTTGCTCCAGGTGTAGACGCAATTATTTAGATTCAAATAGAGGATAGAACCATGACAAATTCTACCAAATTACCAACAATAAATATATTTGACACACAACTATAACACTAGATATCATACACTTTTTCGAATGCACAAAACATCGCCTGAATTTATTTTTAAAAAGTTCCGAATATTGGGAATTAAAACTATATGATGACATACTTAGTAGTAATTTATAAAAACATAAATTAGAATTTATATTCGTTAGCAATCAAATAAACATAATTGAGCTTGCGTTTTACACGAGCTATTTCACATGTTTTCCGATTATTACGACTACATATATTAAACACAAAATATTGTACTCACACCTTAAATATAAAGTAGACATCTGGGGTAATTCTATAGTCTGTAAAAGAAATTTCTTATAAGTTAATTATCCTAATATTCGTAATTTAAAATCTAATTAATCATTTATTTAATAATATATAGACGTACTAATTATGAACATCTGTTTTCAAGTTTTATATTTCAATTGTACTATCTCACAAGTCAAGCACCATATTAATTTATTTATCAATCTTGTGTACTTTCCTTCAAGAAATTTTTAAACTTTACGTAGCATTTATATTTATGTGTTTTATTTATTTTTCAAAACAAACTATAGTTGTTAGGAAAAACATAAATAATATAGGAGAAAGAACCATTCACCATTACCCAATCTATAGATTCAAATTGATTGAGAGCGATGTTCAACTATTCTGGTCTGAAATTATATAATGAATTGCCAGGTTTCTTGAGGAACATAAGCTGTTCAAAAAAGTCTTGTAAATTATCTGATACAGCGAGAATTTTACTCAGTTGAATACTGTAGAACTGTATTCCAGTATTGTACATTTGTTTCGTTTATATGTTTATTGTTTTGATTTTATTTTCATGGTTTATTATTAATTATATTTTTGTATTTAATACCTCAAATGTACCTAATTATTCACAACTCAAATGTGTACTACAAACTCGCTGTATCATATTTTACATTGAAATGGAGTCAAAGTATAATAAGAATAACCATGACTCCAAAAGTTTATAAAAAGTTTTTCATTGAAATCAGGAAGATTGATTCATTATTTCTCGTGCCATTTACAGTTGAAAAGAAGAATTTTCTCGATGACACTGTATATTGCTATAATAATCATAGACACCCAAAATCATGTACTGTTCAACGATTAAACCATTGCTAGAACTTCTTTTATTAAAAATTCACTTCAATGTATTAAATATAAGTCATCAGAAAAACTCTTGCATTTTGGGAATCAAATAATTATGTTGTATATTATATCCACAGCATGATGGTGTTAACATATTACAACTTGTGCCATTCTGACTTATTGCAACTAATCATAATTTCAAAATTCATAAAGACAACAACGACAAACACATTCAACTAAACGGTAATCATCTTTTTAACGCTTTGTCACGTCATGTTAGTATATTGCCGGTAATACAAATAAAATTAGAGTGAAAGGCAATGGTTACATAATGCTTTGAAGAGTTTATCCCAAAAGTATATCAACCCTGCGGCTAGTGTCTTCATTCGACTTTCACTGAGTCCTGCGTCCTGCTACTGTTGGTCTGTAGGTCAAGAATGCGTCCTCGAGATGTAATAGCCATTAAACATTAACATTATTTATGTCATGACGCACTTTATGAGGAAATAAAACCATTAAAATTACATTTTTTGTTTTATAAATTAAATTGATTACTCTACTAAATTTGTCAAATGTTTTTTTACCTTTCGACATCCCAAAATTTATATACATATTAAGTTATAATTAAAAACATAGATAAATTGTTTAATTTTATATATATAGGGTGATTATTATAAGTGCCTCAGCTGTTTAACTTGGAAAATATTTAATATATATTTAAAAAAGTAAACTAGCAACTTCCTTGAACTCTTTATGTTGTCTTAATTGGTGTTTTTAAATTTTGTTACCAAGGATCTTTTTTTTTAATATTTTAACTATTTTTAAAAAAATGTAGAAATTATTATAATGAAGATTTTTTTTATTCTTGTGAATTTTTTATACATCAAACTCTTTAGGCTAACTAAACAAGAACTGTGTCGAAGTAGTGAATAACAATAATTTAGGGGGTTTCAGATGTCCATTTTCTGTACTTAAAACCGAGATTAAAAGTGGAACATAGATAGAGTATTACGTAATAAAAAGTACAAGAAATTTGAAAATAGACAAAATAAATTTTATTATTCAAGGGCAGGTTTAATATTCGGTGATATTTAGTAAACAATTATTTTCATGATTAAGATTTTATACTTTGTAATTTGCCGTAAAAAATTTTTTATAATTTTTCACATAACGGTTAAAAAAAATTAATGTGTTTAGTTACCTTAACGCTAATCAAGATGATTGTATTATTTACTTTTATTGTACGTCATAGCAGAGATATCGTAAAAAAAAGTTTTAATATTGTAATAGAACTATAGAGCAATTTTTTTATCATTCTATTAATTTTAATACTTATAAGAAATCTTTCCTCAAACAATATTATACTTTTTTAAAATCTAAATAAAAATTTATTTACACTATATAAATAAGTTAACCTAAATGTAGTTTAAAACTGCTGTTATAGATTTTAAAACAAAACAATAAAATAAAACGTTTTTGAGAATTTATAACAGCTATTACAAATTATTTTTGTTTTGAAAAATGCTAATTACCTCTAACTGAAATGTTATTTATATGATAAATTTAAAGTAATCTAAAAATAACTTGAAACAACTTTTATAAATTATCATACAAAACCACAAAATAAAACGTATTTAACAATTTATATCAGCTGTTTCAAAAACATGGTTTTTACCCGTGACAGTTATATTATTTAAATGAAAATTTAATAAATAAATAAGTGCTTTTGACAAAACTGAATAATTTTCTGCAAATCTGCAGATAAAACTGTTTCATTTTTATCAGTCGCAGATATTCCTTAGCGATTTAAATATTAGAATAGTCGTTTCCAGTTAGGAAATTTAAGAATTTCAAATAACTAAATTTGTGTGAATATATCATTAAACATGTATTCATATTTTATTAATTATAACAGAGCAAATCATTATTATTTTGGTTGGGTTAAAACTGACTTTATTTTCTAATTGTCACACACCAACAAGGTTTTGGATACACATAAACGGTTAATTTTGAGAAATGTAAGCAACCAATCACCATACAACGTGAAATCACACAAACGACATAAGTACTAAATAAGTTAACTTAAAAAAAAATAAAATAAAACAGCTGTAATTTGAGATTTTATAACACCTTTTTCAAAATAATTTTTGTTGTGAAACATGTTATTTACCCATAACAGGCATGCTATTTAAATGATTATTATTCCCAAGGGAATTTAATAATCTGCAGGTAAAACTCTTTAGTTTGACACCTAAATCATTAAAATCTCCCATATAGTAAACAAATACGTAACGGTTGCAGAAATTCCTTAGCGAATTTAATATAAGATTATGATGATAATCTTTGTGGTTCTTGTTAGTTAACCTAACCTCAAATTGTATTTATGGTTATCTACCGAATCCGCTGTTATGTAATTAGTGATTGTGATAACAAATGCTGATATGATTTAAACACACAGCTGTTTTGTAAGTTCTATTTAGAATAGTGTATTTGAAATATTTGCTCAATTAGAGCTTTCGACAGGTTAAATTAAAAATCCTCCTTCAACACGAGCTAAAGTCGGGTTCTAATTATGTTTAGGAAATCGTGATGAACGGTCAATTAGTTTTGAGATACAGCGTTTGGTATATTCGATTTCAACTCTCTGTTAAATATGCTGTTCTCACTTCGTTCGCTCCGCTCCAACAAAACAAATTTTTAGCTTATTCATCCACTATGTGGACTTTAAATATGAGAAGAATTCAAACAAATAAAGAACTTTCAAATTCTTATATATTTTTTGAGCAATATTAATAACCTCTTTCAAGAAAACTGCGATCAATATTTTTCATTTATTAAGCTGATCTCACTCAAATTTAGGAATTAAGACAATTTTATACTTTTATAATAGTTAAACTCAGGGAGAACCGAAACTAATATATCCATGAAATTAAAAATTTATTTGTTCCTTTAATTATAATTTATAAATGGTTACTGTATTTCGAAAATAATAAAAATATAAATACTTTATATTTCCAGTTATTTTAAAAACTTTTATTATAATTACAAAAGAAAGTTATACTTTTCACGTATATTTAACACATGGTAACAAATGCGATGGTTCCAAAAATGCATGATCAACCTCAGTCCTAAAAGTTTGTTTACGTAATAATTGTCTGTCTGTCGTCTGTGTAGTGCTCAATAGCTCAAACTCATAAGCTGATTTTAATCAAATTTTGTGTTAGTTTAGACCCTATTAATATATATTTTTTCGTCCATGCTTCATTTTCACTCTTTGGTGACGTATAGTTTTTATATCATTTTAGAGTTTTGGGGGGATTGGTGACCGAGAGAGGATGTAAAATGTTCTTACACAGTTTATTTTTTTCAGTTGCTTCTTAAACATATACATATATATAAGGTAAATGGAGAAACTCTTTTGATATTTAAAAGATATTACTGAAAAATAAAAATAACAACTAATATTTAAAACATTTAGCCAAACAGATTTTTGAAATATCATTTAAACAAACTACTTTAAGGACATCGGATAGCGAGAAGACTTTTCAGTGGAGGAACTCCCGTCACCATAATAATTATACTCTTGGCAATTAGACTACGCCACCAATCGAAGCACCTCACTTTTATAACGATATTCTGTTAACACCGTAATATTTTGAGCTCCCATCCAAAATTCCCTACTCGTTCCCACATTCCCTCATTATGCTGAATCGACAGTTTTTAATCCCTCGCGGAAACTGTACCCGGAATCTCTCGGAAAGCGAGAGTGCATTCCATTAAACAAAACGAAGCTTAAACATATTAAAGATGGTGTATCAAAATTAAAGTGACCGCATAGAAAACAGGCTTCTTGATTACCAAAGATAATTATTTTGCTCCGATAAATCGCTCTAGTATAGAACAGATTTGCAATTACGGAAATATATGCTTCCATGCTTTTGCAATAATCGAAGGAAGGCAAATTAAGGTTATGTCTCGTCTTAAACATATAGTTACATTCCTACTCGCACGGAATCATGAACACTTTGGACAAACCAGTCAGGTATGGCTTAGGGCTAAACCTATTAGACAGATGGGTGATACAAGTACACTATGGAACTTTTGCTGAACTTCTTATTAATTTGTTTCTATCGATTTTCTATCCCATAAAATAGAAAATGTTAAAATAAAAATATCACTTTAAAAACAGCGTTTGTTTTTTTTAAGTGAGCTATATATATTTCTCTAACCGTTACAGATACATTGTACATTAAAATAACAATATTTTTACTTTCTTACGTTTATTAATATTTCTGTAACCGTAGTATTTATTTTTCCTACAGCCTTATAAAATTTATATTTATATTTTTAATAATATTTTAATACAAACAAACGAAATACGGAACATTGAACACTTTTGAGCCTTTATTCATATCTCATTATTATCTTCCTATGGAAACACTAACACAAAAAACTATAAAAAGTTAGCAAATAATTATTATTTTGTAGAAAACCGTCAATCATACCACAAATTTCTTGTTAATTTTGAAGAAGATTTATTATTTTAAAGACTATAACATTACTTGTTGTTTTAATGGAATCAAAGATGTTACTGAGGACTTTAAGCTAACGTAGTTACATTAAAAACGGAACATTTTTACTTTCTCATTATTAGGCCTATTGATATTTCTGTAACAGTTACAGATATGTAGTAACTTAAATGTGAAGAAACCTTTTTTACTTTCACACACACACACACACACACACACACACACACACGCACATATATATATATATATATATATATATATATATATATATATATATATATATATATATATATATATATAAAGATACAATATGGATCAAAATTCGATGTTCAGTTTGTGCGACTATATACGTTTTGAGATCCACCGAGTCTAAAAAAAGTGTTTTTGGGATTGATGTCTGTATGGAGCCTTTTGGCTGTACAGTGGTCTCAGCCCAAATGAATGGTGAGGATTTTAATGTAATCTGGTATATGGACATATTCTGACCATGTCTGGTGAATTTTTAAATTCGTTTTCCACACCTCATACAAGTTTTGTTTTTGATTAAACTTTGCTCAAATCAAGCCTCTAAGGACCCAAATAAAATGTACTGGTCACAATCTATAAAAGTGTCAGTTCTTGTATTATTGGTAAACAAACAAATAAAAGGGTCAAGCTTGAGATAAAACCACAGGACTTAGGGTTACTAGGGATTTAAGGACAGTTATTTTTATAAAGTCTAAGTCTTTTAAACAGCAGTTTAAATCAATGAAAATGCAATACATTATTTAATTGCTATTGAATTGTTTATTTCACATTTCCCAAACTGCTTTTAAAACTTATACGCTATACAAATAAAACACGCACATTTTTATTTTTTTTTGTAAAATTCTACAATTTATTGGTCTAGCCAACCATGATTTCGCCAGTTACGGCATTACGAGGCTTATATAAAGACAGTCTATATAATAGAATGTTATAATATATCACAATAGAGTTTGTGTGTTTTATTTGTATAACATGGAATTCTATCCAGTACCGTCGGTCATCAGTAAAAACAACTTACATGCTATGCATTTTTTATTGTGTGATGATTAAATAAAGTTGTATTCGTCGTAAAATTCTATAATATATGATTACCCACTGCTATTTAATTTTAATTCTAATTTTTTTTTCAGATTTTTAGATCACACTGTGTTAATGTAACTGGGGAGGGGGGGAAATGATATTTAACACTTAAAGTTTGGATTTGGGAAAACATATTATTGCTTTTATCAAATAAACATACATATTCGTAATCAGAATCATTTCTAGTTTTATTTTATAGGCTACCCCACACATTTCAAAAAAATATTTTTCAACTCGATAATTTTCCCCAATGTCTTTTTTGTCACCACTATATTTTCCTGTATTTGGGTAAAATGTGGGACGGAGAGACACGTTCGTGAATTTATAAAGGTTCTTGGTTTTACCTAAGGATCCTAAAAAAACCGACCAAAAAGCTGTTATAAATGACGAAATGTCTCAAAAGAGAATGTTCAAATTTCATTAAATTTTAGTCAAATGTGAAACTAAATTAAACAAACTCCTTTACAAAAGTGAATATAAAAATTGAATTACAGTTCATGAATAGTTGGCAAATCTTCCCTGTTTTCATTAAAAAGTAGATTATAATAAAGTAGATTTGGCACGTTTCCCATGTAAAGTATTTTGTACTTTCAACTGCAGGAGAGATAGAAATGGTAACCAACTTTAAAACAAAACACATTTATTCATAAATATAGAAAACTATGGGATCTATACTTATATATAAAAAAAAAGATATCGATAAGAAATGCACAGGCATTCTTTGGAAAATAGAAACACATTTAATTGAAGTATTAAATGCTACATTTTACCATAATTTAATCAAAATTATTTGCAGTCGATTTTGAGATAACCGTAATTTTTGTTTATGTCTTAATTACAACTAAATTTTGAGGACACAAAAAAAAGATTTAATAATAATAATAAAATATAGTCGTGAAATTAGTCACTTACAAAATTTCATTAAAATATGTTTAACCGTTTGGGCTTTACAACACTGCACAAAGTAAACTATATAAAGTCAAGTAAACTACTGTGGAACGTCAAAAGGTCATTATCAAGTCTGGTTCAGAATTGTTAAATAAACGTTCCATTGTGAACTGTCTTCTAAATTCACTGTGCACCGTACTCTTCTAAATCCAGCGACACCCTCCTCTTTTGAGCTCTGTCTTGGTATCTGTACGAAAAGGAGAGGACTCCATCTGTTTATACACAGCCAGTCGTGAGCAAATCTCTCTTTTAATTAATTGTCATTGCAATTACAGTTTGTTTAATCAAATGCTGTGGCCTATTTATCTGGAAGAATATACAAAATCTAACAATACTATAGTAAGAAAATGATCGCCGAGATTGACATGTTTGAATATTGTACTGCTGTAATGCAATCTGAAAGTACTTATTTTTTTAATTTAAAAAGTAACAAACTTTGCAAAAAGCATAAACTTTCTCACTCACCCATCCTCCAATACCAAAATTAAAACCCATCAAAATTAATCGAGACGAAAATTTTAGTTGAAAAATTAAAATGAACCATGGTTGTCATCTTTAAAAAAATATTTTTATATTTACACATGGTTTTCACTTGTGCGATAAATTAGCGTAAATCGTTTTAAAATAAGTTTGATTTTTTCTGAATTATACTATTTCTTTATGTGCGATTTTACACACGGATTTAGGTAATTTATCTTCACATTACATACAAATTTGAAGAAAATCGGTAAAACGGATTTTAAGAATTTAGTCTTTTAAACAACCTAATGACCTTTTATTTAAAAAATTTGTGGCTACACTTAAGTAAGAAATTAAAACAAAATCGTTAGAGCCGATTTCGAAACATAGTAATTTTGTTTTTCCTCTTATGACAATTACCCCCAACTTTCAAGTATGAATAAATATTGAAAAAGTCGCAAAAACGACCAAAATATGCCCATATAATAAATTTGATTAAAATAGGTCCACGCGTAGATGTACCCTCACGGGTCCACGCGTAGATAGATCTACCCTCAAGATACGACAGTCAGAATCAGTCCAAAATCCTCTTTTAAGGACTCACGTATATATCCGGTAAAATAAATTCGACATTATTAGTATTATTATTATTGTTTTACAAATAACTTCATTGCTTAGTTTACTGTTTACTGTTTACTGTAAACAGTCCAACAACATTGCATTAACTTTCTACGATATAAAAATAATATTTGCCGTCATCTTATCAAAGAGTTCAAGTAAAAATAAAAATATTTATTACAATTTTTTTAACCAAAAGTCCACCGCTCCATATCAACATTTTGAGAAAATAATATATAAATATATATTGTGCCTTAGCTGATTTGATTGTACCACGACCATAAATTGTATTTGACTAAAATATTGTTTAGCTTTTTTTAATACCAGAACAGTATTTTTAATTAAATGTGCTTTTGGCACACAGATACGGGACATTTTTTACATTATTTATTCAAAATCGGTACACCCAATTTTAAGAGATAAAATATTTTGAATGGTTCCATGTATAATATAATATATAAATGTTTTAAATCAAAATCGTTTGACCTGGCTTTTAGAAAAAACGTAATCATAAAAAATCTCTCTTGTTATGGCCAAATAGCAAATTTGATCAAAATTGGTCCAATGTTTTGGCTGTAGAGATCTTGACAAAATGTTGATGACAAAAGAATATATCTTCACAAACTACTAAAACAACAAAAATCAAAGAAGGAATAATTTTAAATTATAATAATGGAATATTCATAACAAAATATTCTTTGGGATTTGTAAAGTAAATAAATATAATCAAAATTCATTCAACTCAAAATGAATTTAATTCACTACCTACATTGTTTTGTAGTAAAAGATGTAATCTAAAAAATTATAGATCGCCCATAAATATCCCATATGTATGTATTGTGTTAGTTAAGTCCATCCCCTCACATTAACTTTTGTATTAATTTAAATAGATCCAAACCCTTAAAACTGTTTAAGTCACCGGAAGTTTCTTTGTGATAATTCGGAATTTGCACCATCCCTTAAAGTGAATAATTTTAAGGGTACTGTGGAACATATTCTCTTTAATAAAAAATAGGTATTTTTAGAAAAACGTTCAATTTAAAGTATTCAAACCTATAAACTAAACACCCTAGCAAAAATAACTAATTAAATGTAATAATTTCTAAAATTAAAATTAAAACTTGATGGAAGCCATTATGGTACATATCCAGCCTGATCATACAATGTAATAGAAGGAGATTCTGTAAATGTAAAAGTAGGTTTCCAGGGCCTTGTAAGAGTTTTAAATTGTATTAAGTCTTACTCCATAGGGTGAGTTTATTTAAAACAGTTGGATATATTTTTTAACATCGTTAATTGTCAGCAGGCCTTGTAGATATGTATCTATTAAAAGGTTTTCACTCGCTTTGCTTGTGTCAGTGTCTCGATTGTTGTGGACCTTAAAGTTATAAGAAAACTCCACTCGCTACGCTCACATCGTTAACTTAAAGCTTGACGGATCTCGTAATTATACGAACAGAAATTTCCTTTGGAGTTAAAGGGAAAACAATTACATTTTTGAAAATTTAGTTGCTTATTGTAGAAATATGGTGTTATTACATTACATACAGAAATAAAATCTACAAATTTACCTGTTTTTCAGTTCGATTTATCTGAATGTCAATAGGATTATATATAATATAGAATGTATATATTGGATATAATATATACTAATGTACACTATAATCCCTATACCAAATTTCATGTCCTTAATTTTTATGGGTGCTATCGACCTTACGTACGAAAGACAACGGCGTGTTGAAAATAACTTCTTCGGTTTTCAAAGGCCATGAAATGGGAAAATCATTCCAAAAAAAATGTAGTCGTAATTTTTCAGCAACTCTAAATAGAGATACAAAACCTTTAAATGTTGAAATGTTTCTAATTTTTTATTGGATTTAAATAAATTCAATTCAAACCATTTTCCAATACGGTTACCTATTTTTTTAAAAAAAAAGCAATTTATCGTTTTTATGGAAAACATAATTAAAAATTTTGTTTGGATATTTTTTGATAAACCCAATCGTTTACATTTTCCTGTGAAAAATTCAAAATTTATTATTTACTCGATTTCGTAGTGGGTGGTTTTATTATTATTATTATTCTTTTTAATCTTAAATTTGAGGTAAAATTATAATTTAATAAAACAAGTTAGACAGGCTATTTGATTGCTTAGATACGAATTGTATTTAAAGATTTCACTTCTAGGTGAAAACTAACTTAAAAGAGCTTTATCAAGCTTGAAACAGTAGCTTGGAAATGGCAATAAAAAGTAAAGAAATAATTTAGTAATATACACTTCCACACATTCAAATAGTGGTCGGCTTATATTCTTTGGGGTATTATATTTTCCACCAAAATTTAGATAGTAAAATAATTAAAACTATGCTCTAAATATGGAATAAAAAATAAATGTTCAATCTTTTAATAGGCATATCAGTGGCAAATTTATGAAACTGGGTTAATTAAAGGGCAAAAACTATCGAAATGAAACTTTTATTTTTGAAAACATTAGTTGTTTTAATTAGGAATATGTATGTTTACTTCAGGAAAAAATAACATATTACCGTTAAGCCAAATTTAAAGTTTCACATTCCAAGTCCCCCCCCCCCCCCCTATAACTTGAACACGGTGTGAAATTAGATTTGAAATTAAATTGGAGTAGGAAGTCATATAATATAGTTTTTTATATGAAGAATTAAAATTTAATTTACCCATACAATGAAACCTACAGTATAAGTTTCAAAAGATATCAATTGTTTTGAGATATGAGACGACCTATTAGCCATTAAAAGATAAATTGAATTTTCATTAATTCCTATTTATGAATTTCCATAAGTAAAACTAAGAATCCTTTTAATTTTAGGAGCGTATCTGTTTTTCTGTGTATAAGTCTCAACCAGGCTACACAGAAAAGACTAAATCCTGTATATTTCAAACTTTGCACTTATATTCTTCGTATCGGACCACAGATAGTAAAAATATAGCACTAACAGACAAATAACCTTGGGGTAGGTGAGGGGCAAAAACTATCGAATTGAAATTTTTTATTTTCTGAAATATTGGTTGTGTGGTATGAAATAAAACTATAAAATATTCTGATTACGAATATATATGCTTATTTAAGGAAATATTAATATATTGGGGCTGGACTACTTAAAAGACTTTGACTTTATGAAAACGAACTGCCCCTACATGCCGACAGAAACAAGTCGTGTGGTTTAGCACAAGCTTGATCCTATTATTATTTTCTCTTATAGTTTAATGGTGGCCATCTTGAGTTGATCATCCTGTATAAAAAGACATATTTTTTCCCTTGACATAAAGAATAGTGAGTTGACATCTTTTAATTGCAACTGTTTCATTATTTGACTTATAGTTCATAATTCTTACCGCTAATCTGACTGCATAAAGTAATTAACCGACTGTCACGAAGGAACCTCTCTGTAACACGAATTAAATCCAACGTAAGGCTAATTATAATATTAACATAATAACTTGGCCGAAAGTGGTGGTAGATGACAACGATTTCGGTATAAAAGGGTTTTGTTTTAGGTAAATCAACATTGTTCAAGTAACAGTCTCATACCAAACAACAATACAACAGCCATGAAGGTGAGTTCAGTTTTGTAGTGTTTGCGAAATTTGTTTTGTGTGCGATTACAAGTATTGTGAAATTAAACTTGGTGAATATTGTCGTGTTTTATTCAGTTTAAATATAATAACAGAATAATTGTCTTTGGAAAATTGTTGGATAAATTATAAATTGTGATTTCAAAATTATATAATTTAGAGAAAATTTTGAGTTGAAGAAGAATATACTTTAGAAAGTTGAAAATAAGACGAAAACGTTTTTAATTTATTTAAATTGTTACTGGCATTGTATCCCATAAATTTGGGATAGCTATTTGGAGCTATACGATTAAGTTATATAAAATAATCCAAAATAAAATTATTAACATTTCAAAATAATAATCTGCGGCACACCAGTCGGTAATAGACCTAATCCTGTCAGATGTATTTTCTGTCGGGTAATATCTTGTTGACAATTGAGATCCCGTGCCTGAAATTCTAGTCTTCCCAACCTCTTGTAGTACTTCGTAGTTCCGTACTTGTATCCCACGATGTTTGCTCAATACCTTAACGTTTTGAGCTTACACTGGGAATAAACAGAACGTGAGCGTTAGCGATAAGGCGAACCAGAAATTTATTTACTATTTATCAGTTGGCTTTTTTCTCATAATTTTGTATTTTTACGACAGATTTTCAGGGGAAAATACTAAATGAAAATATATTTGTATTTCTTATAAAAATATATTTCATACTTATATTTATAACATTTAAACAATTAAATTTAAGAACCCTCAAACATTTTCTAAAAGTTTCGTTATTCTAAAAAGATGTTTCAATGCTAGGTTTTCAGTGAAAATAAGTAACATTAAAGCTTTTATGTCGTAAAAGCATATACATAGAGCTTAATTCTGAAAGTAGCGAAGATCAAGAAACAAGCGTGATTTAACATGACAAAGTTTACTAAAATGTTCAAAAAACTAAATAATATAATTTGTGTGGCGTTACTTTTCATATCGAGGATTGATCTGCTCTTTATTGGATAATATGTGGTCACCATATCGAGTTCCCTTCACTGTAATACCAGTCATTTCAACCAGAATTCGCACCTAATCGTTGTAGCAGACGTCTCACAATGTTGGGTTAACGCGGTAACTTTTTGAGCGGTAGATATTTTACCAAAGAATCTCACATTATAAAAGAGAGGGCCTGCCACCAGCGGATGTTTCAAAATTCTATAGTTAGTTTCAAAATGACGAACCAGAAAGTTATAAAATTCAAAAAAATAAACAAAACTATCAAAATTAATTTAAACTTTTTATAAATTATATATATATATATATATATATATATATATATATATATGTATATATATATATATATATATATATATATATATATATATATATATATATAATTTCCCTATAAATTATAGTCTATATGCACTATCTTTCTAAGAAAAACAGAAGTGTTTTTATTAATTAAAAAAGTTGTTTGATAATAATTACTACATTTTCTAAAAATTAAACAAAAACAATTTGTTAGTTTTCAATTCAAGCATGTCTAAGAGTAACTCTTCTTCTATAAATTAATTCACCAAAACTAGACCATTACAGTTGACACAACACATTGTTTAATTATAAATTCTGAACATCATTGCAAATAGAAAACCATTCAACATAAACGAATTATTTTCTAAATTACGCAATACTTAGTTTGTTTAAGTGAGACAACTTAATTCTGTAACTACTTTGAATAAGTAAAACGTGGCATAACATCGTGATTATGTGGTTTACGTTGTTAGCATACGGAAGCTGGTAAAACATGGCTTCTTCAGACGAGTGTGGGCAGCGTGTTTAATGAATAAGAAAATATTTATGTGACAGTTCCGCTCTTTCAATCATTACTGGGTTTTCTGGGGTTAGTGATTTGAATGAATTATGAATATAAGAGATTGCGAGTAGTGAGAATTTGTATTTATTTTATTTATATTTTTTTGCATATGTAATAATATGGTGAACTCAAAATCAAAATGAAACATAACCACTATGACGTTACAACTTTCGGGGGGGGGGGGCGCCTTTCTCGGAAAGTTCACCCCATCCAGAGAGAGAAAATGTTAAAACAAAATTTGTTATTAGTGAGAAACATTTATTTATTTTCACGATAATTATTTTTTTATTTTAAAATTTCAAAACGCGCATTTCACAAACAAAGAACGCCAGAAAAAATACCTCAGAATTTTGGAAAGAATGGTTTTATATAAATGTTTTGTACAAATGTTTATACTATTAAATATACCAATTTTCGATATACGATAAGAACAAAATATAATATATTATAGTGAATATCATGTTGTTCCAATTGAAAGGTTTAAAAAATGTAAATTAATTGTATATTAATCATCAAAATTGTAATTTCGTCAAAATTTAAAATCATCAAAATTGTCTGTACATCACAATTTTGTATTTATTACTTATTTATTACTTCAAAGTATAGGGTAAATTAGTAATCGTTAAAATTTCAACCTCTGATTTGATTAACCATCATGTTACTTACCCAGCCCTATCTCGTACAATGTAATATAAGCAGATCATCTAAAAATAATGTTAAAATGTTGGTATCTTCTGCCTTGTAAGAAATAATAAAGTGTATTGGTAGATCAAGGGGTCTTATTCAGTAGAGAAATTTTGTTTATTATAGTTGTTACACAGATTATCTAAACATCATTATTGTATATTTCAATGTGTTCCTAGATGTCGGCTAGGACGTAAGAGGACTCGTAAATATGTATATGTTACCGGCAATGTATAAAAACCAAGCATTCTATAAAATAACTAGGCATTCTATTATATAGATATTACTAGGCAATACCTAGGTATTCTATAGATTGGCTAAACATTTTGGCAAAGTATCAAATAGTGTAATTTTGTTTGATATTTATTCACTTTAACTAGGGATTGTGTAAAAGGACATTCCTGGACCTATTTTGAGCCTATTTTATAAAATGCCTGCAGTTCTTCACCCAAAGTTTTTAATGAACAGATTTGCTGAGAAAATTATTTATTTACAATATAAAATGTAGAAATAGGTTGTATGTGTAGGCTAAATATTTACTAAAGTAAATGAATCCAACTTAACATAACTTAACTTAACCTAACCCGAAAGCCATGGAAATTCGGTATTCCAAACTCTGCCTGAAGTGTAACAGGCATTTTATAGAACGCCTAGAGTATGAAATATGCTTGATTTCATACTTTGCCTGCCAACTTTAGGAAATTTATCTAATGTGAAGAAATTTTGTATGCAATGCCTGATTTAACTCATTGGCGGTAACATATATATTAAATTCCCTCCAATAGTTTTGTATCGTCCTTAGTGGGTCTCGAATATTTTCGTGTGCGAAGGAGTCTCCACTCACTCCTCTCTGGCAAGCTAGTTCTTAAATTATAAAAGATTTCTCTTTTGAACTCTATACAAATTTTGTAGACACCGCTATAGTATGAAATCAATAATGATGTTACAAATTATATTCTAAAGGACGATTTTTTAACTGTTATCACCTCCCTAGACGTAGTTAGGTCGACTACATTTAAAGTATAACATGTATAAAGGGAAGAAGCGTTATGTCAATTCATCTCCCAAGTGTGTTAAACGAGACTTACTTTCATTTCACAAACTGGCACAAGTAATTCGAACGCCACAACGTACATTGCAAGATGATACTACGAACGTGCGTGAAATGTTTACCTACTCTAACCTGTACAATTTGCGTTTAATCTGTGACTATTTCACACTCGCGTACAAATTAGCCATCATTCTTTTAATTATTACATCTTGTCGTGACCTCACTCGTGACTGAAAACAGCTGTTGCATCACATGTCAACCTAACCAAGATTGTTTGAGCATATTTTGACACAACTGGTCTGACCTATCTACAAAACAAATATCAGATTCCGTGAATCGGAACACGTTTTGTGTGCCACACGTTTATCTCAATAACGATTATATTTTGTTGTTTTGTGTCTATGTGTGTTGTTGCAAAATATTCACTACTAAGATCATTTGATGTGTTTTGTTGAATTGAATTCGGACATGTCGACTGAAATTGTAAAGGTATGCGGTATTACGACACGTTTGTAATATTGTGGTATTATTAGGCAATCTTTACGTTTTAAACAGAGAGTTAGATATTTAACGGTAATTCCGGGGGAGGCAGATATTTTTGACTTTTACGTACACACCGAGGCGGAGTAGTGGGGGGGGGGGGAGGTTATAGCTTTGTCTCTCCCACAGCTTCAGCGATCCTACTGTAACATCTAATTGACAGTTTATTGGTTTTCTAATGTAATGAATTTGTTAGAATCTATAAATTTTGTCATGCTATTTAGGTAATAAGAAATAATATTTTGTTCAGGTCATACTAGCAGCATCTTTAGTCGCAGCCGTCTTTGCCGTTGTATTTGCAGAGGCTCCTAGACCTGTCTATGGACCACCTGGATATGCTCCTGCACGAGTCGGCGGTGGTGATGGAAATGATGGTTTTTCTGTAAGTTTCTTATTGCAAATTAACTAAAATTTATAACTTTAAAAATAGTTTTACTATATTTGTTTCTTCAGTTTTACAAACTAACAAATTGAATATTATTAGAAATATAGAAGAGAAATGTTGTCAAATCTTTCAAGAATTGAAAATATAACTTTATTTGTAAAAGCTACAAATGTTTTTTTTTAAATTTTTTTAGTAACATACTACAGTACATATCATATAATTTGCAGAATTTAAAATATGTAATCTACATAGTAGAGTGTCTGTACTCAAAGAAATATTATTAATGATCGGTCGACGTAAAATTAAGACTATTAGATATTAACGACTAGTAAGAAACATTTTCAGTAATATTAATTGCGAGTACTAAGTGAGTTCCTTTTTTAACTCGACTCTATAACATTATGTTTGTAACGAAATAACAGCCAAACGTGACAACCAATTTTTATGAAATTTAAGAATAAGATTCTTTACAACTAGCAGTGACAAGAGTTATTATTTTTTTCCATTTCAAAATGTCGACTAACTCAAGACAGAATATGTCTCATCAATACTAGATGCCAACAATATATATTAATATAAACGAGGCAAAACGAACATTGGAACAGAAGAAAACTAAAATAAAAGAAAAGAAATATAAACTGTTTTTTAAAACTTCCCCACAGGAAGTTTTGATCTGATGAAAAAGTAAAACTTACTACTCTCACCTAATATTTATTCAATGTTTACATTTAAGTAAATTAAAATCTTTTGAGTTTTATACGGTTACAAATATAGCACACAAATTATTATTTGCATAACAGTTGTATTAAGTGAATTCAATTAGAACGTTTCAAGTTGTGATGTAACTTGTACATCAATGGGTTATACTAAAACGTGAACAATAGTCAGACTGTTTACTCTTCACTAACAATTATATTTTTCCATCAGGAACCAGCAAACTACGAGTTTGCCTACGAAGTCCAAGACCAACCTTCAGGTAATGACTTCGGTCATCAGGAAAGCAGACAAGGAGACAACGCTCAAGGTTCTTACCACGTATTGCTCCCTGATGGCAGAACACAGAAAGTAGACTACACAGCTGATCTTGATGGTTACCACGCCAAAGTGAACTACGACGGTGAAGCTCGTCCTGATAGCTACGGACCTCCGAGGAAAGTCGGCGGCACCGGAGGCGGCGTCAGTAGTACGGGAGGTTATGTTTACTAATCGAACTTCAAAATCGAAAGGCGTAAAGTACTAGTCTAAGCCGTAACCGATATGACGGTGTCTGAATAGTGCATAGACTTAATATTAAATTATTATTGTAATATTTATCTCATTAAAAGTTAAGTTTATTTTAACATTGTATGCAAACAACTATCTAAATTATAGTGTAAAATATTTATTTATTTCCAACGGCTTGTATTGTTGTTGTTGTATCCAATAAATTGTTACTTATAAATAATGGCGATTTTTTATTTGATTTACTTATTTTCCTAATAATTTTCTAAACAATGAATATTCAAGAGTTATTACTGATACATTAATTAATAAATCTGCAGAAATACACCAGAGGTAGTTGGACTCCTGCATAAAATCTGAATTTTTGACTATTTTTGGTATTGTAACTTCAATGTTAAGAACAAATTTAACATAAAACAGATCATAAAATAAATCCTATGTTTTATTTGTGATTTTTAAAGTTGATAGTATTCGAAAATTGTAGTAGACTGACCTTTGTGTTTGTTTAACTAAACTATAAAAATATTTTCATGAAATCATGAATATTTTGAAAATGTAACTTGACAGACGAATCTCTTAAAGTGTGCATAAATTGAAATATTATGTTAATTCTTAGTAAACTGTTATTAATAATAAAAAGTAAAATACATAATTAAAATTTTCTAGTTTCTTAAGAAACAACATCATACATAGTATAATAAAATTATTAAATATTTTTCATAATTAAAAAATATAATAATTTCAATAAAACATTAATAACTATGAATAGAAGGTGCGGAATACCAGGACTATTTTAATTTATGCAAATGTTTACAATCTTACCACAGCCTTATCGAAATGCAAAGATATGCAAGAAAATAATTAATTGTTTCAAATAAAACTTTTAAAGAACAACCTAATACTATCAAAAGTATTTGGTGATACTTACGTCTATATGGGTGATAGACTTTGGGTGAATGTATAGGTTGATGGATGATGATTTTACAATATTCTGAATAATAGAAGGAATCAAGTATGGATTAAGAGTCAGTTGATCGATATGTCGTGTATTTCTTTACAGTTCATGGTTTATGAAAACAAGATGGTAATGTTTAAAATAGCTATTTTTGATTAATGTTTAACTGATGCTGGCCACTTAACAGATTGCTGATATTTATCTGTAACTATTATAACTCTTCTTAAGTGTCTTTTATCTGAGGTGATAAACTTATGTTTCCTTTGAATTATTTAATATTTTATTTATTATTTTCAGACCCCTTGTTAGTGATATTTGTAGTTCGATGACCTCTTCAACAATAATACCAATAATCCTTCTCACCTTCTTTTTCTTCCCTTGCGTATAGTAACTTATTTTCTTATTTCTTTTTCTTCACTTACTTTATATATATATATATATATATATATATATATATATATATATATATTCGCACTGAACTTTAATAACACATATACGCAATGTGCAATTTAAAATTGTATGATTTACAATTCTGGTGGTTATATATAGTTAGGTTTGATGAATGAAATGGAACATGAATTAAAATCGGCTATGTGATGGAAAGTTCCTAACTATTTTGGCGCAGTCAGGGTCTTGTGGTTGATGAGGTTGTACCCTGAGGTTTATTAATTTACAACCTGAATTATGGTAACATTATAATGTCGCCAAGAAATACTGATCAAATTTGTTTTTCTTGTTGATCGAAAGCAAAAAAAACTTTCTATAATACTTGTCTTATATAAAAAAAAAAAGAAGAAAAAAAGTTACAATATGAACCCCCCACTCCTTGCAAACTATAAGATATTAGTTAATTATTATTAAAGAAGACCCGCTAGTTAGGTTCGGAAAACGACAAGAGTTAGTCAAAAGATAAGAAAGATGAAAAAGAGGGATTTAACCCAAGACTGCATGATAAAAGTGTAGATCTAGTTCCCTAGAAATTTTCAATCCCGTATTCATAAAGTGAGCCCTTAGGGGGAATAAAAATTATAATATACTAAGTAGTGTATCTTGTTAATAAAAGTCCTAGCAAAAACCTCTCATCCAAGTGTGAGATATAGCTAAAAACAACTACCAGTCTTCTATATTATTAAATAATACAAGTTTACTGCCACTAATCGGTTTACAAATCAGCTGTTCCTGATTAAATAAATTACATACCACAAAAGATAATGATAATAGTAAAAGCACAGACGAGGGAGTACGTCATATAATTTAGATGATATTACAAACCGTTAAAGATTATTGAAATTATGACTGGTATTAATGACTATTTGAGTAAACCTTCCACCTTGTTTGTTCAACCTGCAGTTCTCACTGTATCCATTGTGTGAACAAAGTGGCATTTTTTTCAAACTAAATTCCCACTGCCCTAACAACATATTGTCATTCACTTAAACAAAATCGCATACCAATATTCGTGTATCATTTAACAGTAAGGATATACTCTCTTGCATACAAGGGGAATTTGTTCAAAAACAGAAAAGACAAATTTTAAACCGTTAGTATTAGGGCTACTAATATGTTTAATTGAATAACATAGTGATTTAAATCGAAGGATGTTAAAACAAGTGATAATCTTAACGATTTTTCAATTTGTTTTGTTTAAAATGTCTGTGGATTGTCAAACGACAGATCTGAATTTTTGCAAGCAATTTACAAGGCACTGCAACATAGAGTGACACTTAATTGTTTTTATCTGTATGGTGACTTGATTCCTTAAATATGAAACTCTATAAACAATCAAGAGGAACTATATTTCATGGATGCTATAATAATAGCATTCTCTTGCATTAATTTAGTTATTTTTCTGAAATTCAGTTATATTTTACGAAACATTCAACGGGGACCAAATGATAAATTTGTTTTTTGGTTACTATAACATAAAAATGACGGTGGAAACGCTTAACATTGACGCCTAAACATAAATGCATTTTTATTTTGGTCCCTAGGTAAAACCAATATAATTTAACGCGCGTGTCTGTTTCTCTGTAAGACACAACCAGTCTACACAGACAAGACGATAAATCCTATATATTTTTAACTTTGCGTTTATATACTTTGTATTGTCGTACATATAGGAAAAATATAGAGGTAGAAAAAATTGTTCTTGGAGTAGATAGGAATACATATTGAGTTGAAAATTTTTATTTTTAAAAATACTATGTGTGGGGTATCAAATATAACTAGAAGATATTCTGATTACAAAATTAATATGTATGTTTTTCGACGAATAAGTATAAAATTTTGGTTCTAGGGTGCTTAAAAGATGTCGATTTTATACAAATAATTGTCCCTGTTTGCATAGGAATCCAAATCGTGTGGGCGTAGTACACTCTTAATCCTTTTATTAATAATCATACGATATCGTTAATTTTTATAATAATATGTTATTATTTTAAAAATTTCACATTTTTATATTGCATGTTGTATAGGGAAAGTTCTGTGATGGGTGAAAAAATCATTTACGAGTTTTACTGATATCTGTTTTGAGGTTCCTTGAGTCACAAAAAGTATTTTTTGAAATTATATTGATCTGTTGTCTGTGATGCAGAGCCTCATCATAGACAGGGCCACGTTTGACATGTGAAAGATTGTGGGTTCAATTCCCGTGGAGAAAGCTAATTTTAGTGGATTAAAAAGATGGAAACAGTCTAGTACATGGATAGATTCCGAGTTTGCTAATTTTAAAAATTCAGTTCTCTATAAACCAATCGCGTGGTCCAATTTTCATGACATTTATAAGTTGGCATTATTTGGCTATATGTCAAGACATTTTATTTTTTTTATTATTATTTTTTTTTTCATGACTAAAATTTCGGAATGGCTATTGTGCTATCGTAAGAAAAAAGATAAAGATTGCTCCAACCTCTAAGGACCAAAAAAATATCAATTCCAGTGTTATCCGTAAAGAAGAAAAAAAATCTGCCATGAATTTTACTTTCTCAAAATTTCTTTAATTTTTAAATGAAATATAAGATTGAAAATTCAAATTTATTTGTAAAATCGCAAGTAAAAGATATAACGGATGAGAATTATTTGAAAAAAAAAAAGTCGTCAGGACGAGTTTCTATATCACGAGGGGAGCAAGTTATATAAACATTTTTCGATTGTGGTATCATTATCAGTTTCTGACTGAAATTACTTTTCATTACGTTTTGGTTATGGGGATGGGTGAGTGAGAAAGTTTGTGCATTTATTTTACACAAAATGTACAAGAGACAATTTTAAATATTTATTTTTTTGGTGAGTCAAAAGATTACTGAATTATAAACAAAAAGCTAAAGATTTCATTTCTTTGTAAGAGTTAAATTATTTTCCTTTCGTAAGGTCTAAAATAAAGAGAGTCGGAGATAAAATTACCAGAATTTGAAAATAGTTTGTGTTTAGGTTAATCTTGGTCAGTTTAGGCAATTAATAAGCAATTAAATTTTTAGTTTTTTATTGAAAACTTGTTTATGAAACTTGGCTCATCAAAAAATTATAAAATTAAAAGAGGATAATAGTATGCTATATATTTTCTAAATTAAATAACATCCATTTTGAAAATGTACTAATATTTCTTTTTTTTACACTGGTAAGATGTAACATTGAAATAATGCATATGCATTAATTGCTAAAGTATTTTTTTTTTTAATAAAAACAAAACAAAATGGCAGATAGAAGTTAAACTAAAATTTTCCGATTTTTTTTTTTTTTTTTTAATAAACTGTTTTCTCTATCTTTATTAGTAGAACATGTCCTGAAACTTTCTCCCTTAGTACGTGAATAACTCTGAATATAGATCTATTTTGAGTTCTATTAGCGAAAGGCTTCAAATATCCTTGGGATCTCAAAGGAAAAAAATCACAGGCCTACAGTCCTTCAAGGTCCAATGTTCCACCCGTAATGTTCTTCACTTTACACCATAAAATAGAAAATCATTAACCTAGTTAACTTGTGTAAAAAGTTTTCAATTATTTTATAATAATGCAGAATCTCCTAATAAACCCAGCATACAAAACCCTTGAGAGACAGTCACCCTTGAATCTACTGTACGCACTGACCTCATCTCGGTCAATAAAACACAGTGTATGTAAATTAGGTTAACTCAATATTTCAAAATCAAATCAGTATTTTCATGACCAGTGATCGTAGAAGACCAGTTGATGAGGTCACTATTGAAGGCGTCTAGCTAAAGGCGATTAGGCATATTTAGAGCGAGCATTATAAACTCTTTTTTTTTAAATTACGTTTTGTGTAATCGTGATTTGGCGGTTATTTACGTGACCATCTCGATTGGTTCAAAACTAAATTAATCTAGAAAATAATAACTGACAGTTTATCAATGTTCTGTAATTTCTAATATCTGCGAACAGTTATTAACTTATCTCTATTTTTCGCAATTTTGTTGACGTAATCACCGTGTATTAAACTAGTTTAATAATTTATTGCTTGTAACAGTTTGCTTTCTCATATATGTTATAGAAATTGATTAGATGTGTTAAACAATTTTTGCAGATTTTTTTTACGGATTTATTTATTTTGAGGAACAGTGAGTACAAAAAAGTGGTTTTTGGTATGTTGTTTTACTGCCGTCCGTTTGACAGCCATCTGTTCTGTGATGCATGTGCAGTGATCCAAAGCATACAAACGTAGAACGATTTAATTAAATTTGGTATTTTGGTAAAATTTAGCCATATATTGGAACTCCATTTCGAGAATTTAAATATTGTTGTTGCTAAAATTAAGACAATACTATTATCTTATCAAAGTCGACCGTAACTAAATGTTGGTCAAATGAAGTCTCCAAATACGTTTTGTAATAAACACCATCTTTTAAAAAAAAGCGGTAGGAATATCATAGAGCAGTTTCAATATTCATAATTTCGGAAAATTAACTCTATTGATTTCATTTTAACCATTTTATAATAATAAAAATGTGTTTATTATACTTTTCCATACGTAAAACTCACAAGAAAGTATCATTTATAAAAAAATATTTTGAGTTACAAAATAAATTCAAAATTATTTTTAAAAAACACAAAATGCTCTTTTACAAACATTTGTGGTGTGACCCATAAGTCGTCTGACAAGTTGGAAACTTTTTATAAAACTTTTCTATAAAAATTAACCTTTCTGGTTAAGCCATTAATCTTCAAATATCACCAAAATGTGAACTAAATCAGTAGCCTAGCAGATTTTGATAATTTACTCTTTTTACAACAACTCCATAGTCAATTTTTTGTTGTCTTTTATACCAATAACTTTCTTTAAGTCATGTCTTGGGGAGTGACGACTAATCCGTTTTGTATGGTCCGTAGAGGCTACGATTTATCAAAATCGGAAGAGCCAATTATGAGGGAAAAAATGTTGGGTTTTAGTGTTATGGCAGATACGCCAAAAATGTCACTTTTAGTGTTTTTTTCGGAATTGCATCCCACTTTCTTTTATTGATTTACTTTCATTTGTCATATAAAATGATGTTCTCGATTAAAAATTAGTAAGAGAAATGTTTTTTATACAAAAAAAAACTAAAGAAATCAATGTTGCTGATTCTACAACATACAAGACATTAAACGCTTGTACTATGTTTCATGATTAGGTACAGTATGATAAATAAACAAAGTACAATGTTGTTATGACATTGGTTATACATGATATCTGTTTATTGTCATATCTTATCGCTTATCCGCGGGTAAGCACGGTTTTATATATAAGTTACATTAGTGTAAATCACAGCGTGTAAATTAAAAGACAAAGGTCTGGGAAGATAACTATTTGTCATTAATCTGATGTACATTGTAAATGTGATGGTATATAAACTTCTATAGGTCTAGCCTAAGTTTATCCGTCTAACTG
This sequence comes from Aphrophora alni, assembly GCA_963513935.1. Classification (NCBI taxonomy): domain Eukaryota; kingdom Metazoa; phylum Arthropoda; class Insecta; order Hemiptera; family Aphrophoridae; genus Aphrophora; species Aphrophora alni. Next base: position 101,073,671 of record OY740771.1, on the reverse strand, counting down.
TCTAAACAAACTTAACGTTTATAATTTTCAATTCTGATTCAAACCTAATATGATTTACTTTTATCATACAATTAACCACTGAATTAAGTACTAAATTAAAACCATTTTTATTACTTAACTTCAAAGTAAAACAAATAGGCTGCCTACCTACTTACATGGAATTATGTTTGTTCAAAATGTAACCAATGCTGAATATTTATACTAAACAAATAATTCACAAAACGAAATACTTAAGAAACTATACAAATACACTTTACACAGGAAAATAAGCTGTTATACACTTCTTCAACCGAATAATAAATGTGTAGTTCAAACTAACCTCAAAACCACGATGTGAACGTCATTAGATTAGCAACGAACTAATCTTGTGACTAAGGGTTGGAGTTGCGACTTGTCGATAAACAGCTGAGTTGAAGAGATAAGAAATTGTCAAGGCATTGGTAACTTGATGTGCAAGCGATGATGTCATCGTTTTTTTGTGTCTATTTGAAAGCCTAAGGTAAATGAACTGTCTATAAATACAACGATAAAACGATTTGCTGTTCTACAGCATTATCTTTCTCGTAATGAATTATTGAAATTGTTTATTCATACGTTGAAAAATAAGTTTACGTTATTTAATTATTCATATTATATAACGTTTTATGATAGATTACAAAAAAATTAATTAATATTTTCATATGAATAACAGTTTTGTGGCAGAAAAAATGTTCTCCGAGACCTCCGTGCTGATACCTGCAGACATTGGTGGACCAATTTTAATCAAATTTCATAGGTGGGCATAATATATTGGACGATATAGAGGTATTTATAATTTCTTGAAAAGTAAAAATGTGCGTATTATTCTTAGAAGATGAAATCACAAAATTGAGATTTGCACACAATTCCCTTTAATCATTTTGAAAAGATTCAACCACAAAGACCTAAACAAAATGCATTTGTCACTCAATCATCATCCCAAAACGTCGTTTTGATTGTTATGGGTATGAAACCTCATCTGGGGGTATTATACAAGGTGAAAATTTTATAAATCATATTTACCAATTTTGGTGAAATTATGATTAAATCTGTATATTAGTAACCCAAACGACTGACATATTGATGGTAATATTTTGTTGGAATAATTAGAAAAACACAAAAATTAAACTTGATCGTAGTCACTGAAGATTAATTAATTCTTAAAAAAACTTGGTTTTTTTTAACCAAAAACATTGTTGAAATGGCAACCATAGAACTGCGAACTGTTAGTATGCCATTATATTTATAGATTTAATATATACAAAAATAATAATAATGCGATTTTTATTTTTAGATTTGACCAATAAAATAAAGGTTAAAACGAAAATTTGAATTTGAAATACAAATATTCCGATCTCTGGGTAAAAAAAGGTGGGGAACTAAGAAATTAAAAAAAAATCGTTTTTTCATGTTAAAATTATTTAAAAGTTCAAATTTAATGATCATATTAAATGTTTGAACTTATTTATTCCAATAAAATGTTGGTGATAATGTAATTAAGTGCGTTTTTTTGGCCGTCATGTTGGTAAGAGAGTTGTCGAATTATACTTTCTTTATGATTTATTTTTTTCGCCTAAAAAGGTTTTATTCAATGATATGTCATTCATTAGAGGTTAGTATTTGCCTATTAAACTACTTTGTCCCCCCCCATATAATTTTCTTTATTTAAAAACGTGATAACCCAAATCATATTCTTAAAATTTAAGGTACTTCTAAAAATAGCCCTGGATATGTTAGGCTCTATGTATCATACAGAGTGTCTCGACTAAAGTGAGCCAATAGCTAACTTTGTAACTATATATTATTATCTGATAACTTACTTTGGGGACTCCACTTACTTATTAGTGACATTATTTGGCGTGTATAATAAATTCGTTGGCCATTTTATAATATTTTGCCCGAATTGAAAATTTCTTATGTATTGAAACACCTGTATTGTAATTTTATTTTTTGTGTTTTTTCACAATCATAACCGCTTAGCCGCTAGAACCAGACTTTTACATCATTTTGACGTGGTTGTTTGGTCACTCAATATTTATTGTAAAAACCTTTTTTCTTTGTTTTCATCTTGTTAGAAATAAATGTATCCTTTTTTATCTAATAATGGTTACAAATTTAAGTAATAGTAAACTAAGTAGAAAAACAGGTTTGTTAGTCTATTTTATCATAATAACTTTTTACTGGAGTACTTCAGAATCTAAAAATACACAAAATACGAGAAAATCGAAAATGGTAACTAAAACATATGTACAATCAAGTTTCTTTATAGTAATCATTTAGGCTTAACTCGATTTCAAAACGTTTAAATTTCAAATGAATATTGAATAAAATCATCATGAAATATTCAAGGCGGGAGCAATTTTTAAAAATGGCTGACAAATTTTGAAAATTTTAATACACACTAAAATTCTGCCATCTAAAAGTAGGGGGAGTCTCCATTAGAAGTAAGCTGTAAGTAAAGCTGTAAAGTAAGCTTTGATATAGAGATGAAAACCGTTATTTTCCACTCTAGATGAGACAACCTGCATCCTATATATTATTTATATATAATGTTATGCTATATATATGTTAGTAGTAGCTAAAGAAGTCGCAATTTGTATTCAATTTTACTCCAATTTTGTGAGCTCCACGAACTGTTTTGCAATTTTTAAAAAACAAAAATTCAAAATAATTTACAATTATAAAATTTCTATTGTAATTTTCAAGATAACTTTTCATGTGAAACACAAAAGTCCCTTTAAAGTTTTGAGATCTGTATTGAATGATATCCAAAAGTGAGTCGACACAAAAATAATCCGTAACGTAAGTTAGGTTTGATAAATCCTGAAATATCTTATGTACCTATTGTAAATTAACTGTGCATACTGCTCTAGAGATTATTTAGTTTTTTTGAGGTTAACATAACATGTTATATTAAATTTTGAGCTTAACTTATGAAAAAAATTATACAGTATAACAAACACACAGAACACAATTCTCACAAAATATACGGCGCAAAGTATCAGACGCGTTTCAACGACGTTGTCGTCCTCTTCAGTGATACACGAGCTACACCATTCAAACTATAACTGATAACTGTTATAACTAATATAACTGTTATAGTTTGATTGGTGTAGCTCGTGTATCACTGAAGAGGACGACCTAGTCGTTGAAACGCGTCTGATACTTTGCGGCGTATATTTTGTGAGAATTGTGTTCTGTGTGTTTGTTATACTGTAAACTGTTATAGTTTGATTGGTGTAGCTCGTGTATCACTGAAGAGGACGACCTAGTCGTTGAAACGCGTCTGATACTTTGCGGCGTATATTTTGTGAGAATTGTGTTCTGTGTGTTTGTTATACTGTAACATATTATAGTATAGATGCTCGATTTTAACGTTTGTAACTGAACTAGAAGTCCACGACATTTTGGTGAATTTAATCTGCTGATATTTTTGTCTATACTTCAATTTTTAACTATTACTTTAGTAATTACACAATATGTCTTCCTCATGCAATGAAATATAATAATGAACCACCAAGAAAAGATATGATTATTCTTATTGTTGATAAAATATTTCAGGAAGTATTATAGGCATGGCAGATAAGGTTATATAACAGATGAGGGCGTAAGAATAGTCGTTTTAGCTGAAGATTTCTTTATAAAACAATATTTTAATCTTGGGTTCCATTAGTTTACAAATTTTAGATTTTCTATCCAACATGTCCGTACGATAGTAGGCTATGTTGGAATTTTTCACTTTTTCCTGTTTTTTTATTTATCACTTGTTAAAGTTAGTTGATTTATACTTTCAAAACGTCGTGTATTAGTCTTTATATACAGAAATCATGGTAAGCGTCTACTAAACCACATCCTACTAAACCATATCAATAAAATTAAATTTTATAGTTCTAACTTATTTATTTAGTTTATCACATCTCCATTGTCCCATGAAACAAGTGACATGTGACATAATTATTACAGATTATATATACATATTAATAGAAAATAAATGCTAAAGTAACATATTCATTTAAATAATACAGCAAACTAACCTAAACAAAAATTCTTGCAACACTATTGTAAATTAAACGTTATATTCAAACAATAACTAACAAATAAATTAGCTTTTCTTGACACCAGCAGACTGAGTTAAGTGCTTCTGGAAATCCAAGAATATTATTTGTTTTACGGAATGAAAGGAATTTTCAACCAGGTTCTACTTGAGTGAATTCTTGAAACTCATAATGAACCTTTTGTTTTAATATTTTCTGGATGTGTATTCAATTTTATTGCATTAAACCCCACGTTCTAAAAGTGTAAGTCTGTGGACAGGATATGTAAAAAATTTACTACAGGTACGATATATATGGTGGTGTTGATTGATTTCAAATACACTCTGAATACACTTAAAAAAAATCTAAATATAATGAAAGTAAAAATATTATGTTTTTGTAAAAGGCTATACGAGATTTATTATAATTTAGGTGGAACATTGAATGTATAATCCTTTTTTGCAACCGAAATATTTTTAATTAAAGACTCAAAAGATTTCCCACAGAAAGCAATCCCATATCTTAACCGAGAATAAACATAGGCAGGATAAACTGGTTTTATACCTTTCAAACTAGTCACAGATGAAATCATTCGGAGAGCAAAGCAAACCGATGCCAGTGAATCAGCAATATCTGAAATATGGCTTTTCCAATTTAAATTGTCATCTAAGTTAATGCCGAGAAACACACACTCGTTAGCTATAGATCAATTGTAGCTATTAAAATTCAAACAAATAAACAAGAAAATATATTGCCTCTTATTCACTAAAATGTTTGTACTATCACTACTGCACTGATTTTTGAAAAAAAGTTTTCATTCCAATTATCATTTACATAACACACCAACTCTTATTTGCAGAAAAAATATATCTTATTGCATTTTTTTAATATTACAAATAGCGGCAATAAGTGTTATAAACTCCGATTAAAAAAAAATTAAAAAATAAATAAAATTAAAAAAAAAAAAACAGTTACAATTAGTATTTCAATCATATATCATCTTTTTCGATAAATATATGTTCTCGCTGGATTAAAAAATATGTATAATTGTGTAAACTGACAGAAAATTCTGTTTTCTTCTTGCCCGGACATACAAATATTTTAAATAAAAACATGACCAGGTAAGGAATATATATATATGAAAGAAAACTGTATCAAAATCGGATCAGAAGTTCTTGAGTTATAAAACTAAAGAAAGTACCAATTGCGTTTAACTTTTGGAACTTAATTGTTTGAATTGCGTCATTTTTAATACACTATATTTAAATAAATTTCACCAATAAACAACAACTCTTGAAAGTTTGTAGGAATCATCTGCTCGCTGACCTAATGCACTACTGCACAAATTTAAAGTTGTAAAGTAAATAATTTGGCGTAGCTACTATAAAGACGAATTATAACAACTCCAATCGTGTTATTTCAAGATTAATGACCCAAATCACTGTGATGTATTGCAAGAAGAAATATTGCAGCTAAGAAATAATTGGCATATATTAACCTTGTTCGCTGTAACAGATATGGCATATGTTCGCAATCACATTAAGACTTACCCTCTTTACAACGCAAGTGTAACTAACTTTGACACAAAACATTAGATAATTAATTCTACCAACTTAACTCTCATGAAAATAAATAATATGTGAGAAAATTCAGTAATAAAAGATGACATTTAGCGTAGAGACAATGTTCTGGAGTTTGCAACAATTATTATTTTTCGTTAGTGTTTTTTTTTTTTTTTTTTTTTTTTGGTTAGGTGTATGAGGGAGTTAGTACAGTTTATTTTTTTATAATAGATATTTTTAATTCAATTATTTAGTTACCCTTTACTGAAAATAAATATTTATGTTTTGTGGACTTAAATATAATCATTTACAACTTTCCATGCATTTCCTCCACTCTTGTTACAAATAGCCTAAAGTGATTTTAATGCCGTTGACTAACATCAGGTCACGGGTCCATGCAAAGCACTGCCTCCTTTTATCCGTTTGCGTCATCTCAGAATCCGTTCACTTTTACAGTTGTCGTTTTCTCATCAACAATTTACTAATGGGAGCAGTAATGTTAATATCTTTCGAATTGGATCTTGTCCGCTAGAAATTCTCACGACTCAAAGACCCCTCACTTTGTCTCCGATTTCTGTAAATCATAGTACAATTAGCTAAAAACATCGGCATGCAAATCAAAGTTGAGTCGATTTTTTTTTCAAACGGTTGAATAATGAAATAATGAAATGGAGATAATTTAAATCAACAATTTAAAACACTGCACCAACTCTCTCAGACACCAATCTTAAAACTAAAATAATATTCGTACCATTTTCTCGAAAATGCCTCAATTTTACTAATGCTTCACTTTTTTCCTTCCTTATTATAACCCCGCCTCTCAATGTATTTCTTATGAGATAAATCAGTATAAAAAGATCTAATTAACGAAAGATTATTAATTTTCTAAATTATTATTTGTCAATAATGTATTCGTACGTGATTGGAAGGTTAGACTGCCCAGACCTGAGGAGGGACCTGATGAGTTTGGTGGGTACCCAGACCTTTTACACATAATCCTTTACCTCGGTGAATACCTCATGACACATTACTTACTACAACACCCCACACAGGTCAATATTTATTGTTATACAGAGAACACCTATTCATAATCAAAGTACAAATCATGTATTAATTAAAGAATTTAAAAAAAAAAAAACAGAAAAGGGAATCCTTTCCGGACGACCCGAGGATAGGTACTTTCAGCCGACTCCATCTGGAGGTGCGTTCCGGTGACGTTCTTCAACCCTTTGTTGGGTTGTACATTTTATACATTAAAAAAGTTTTCTATATTTTATATTTTCGTACATTTGAAAAAGTAATAAACATTTAATTTAAAACAACAGTTTTAAGATTTGATTCCATAGTTTTTGCAACGTTAACCTAAAATTAAATTCGTAACATAATTGGCAATCAGTGA